>APFE030606031.1:24657-69402 GCA_000404065.3 Pinus taeda
TTTTTATTTTAAAAAGTGAGTAACACTCTATATACATCAAAATTGGAATTGGGTCACGTCCTTTACATTCATATATTGCTGTATTCCAAGCATTTACCAAATTTGTTCACAAAAGTACATACAGCTATCCTGTTTGGTCACTACTATTCTTTTTAGTACATTTAGACTATATATTCTCCAAAATACTCCACAAAGTTTGAAAAAAAACAAAACATTACAGAAATATTCCCACAGAGATATTCATTTTTTTCCTCGTATTTCCCTTACGCTTCCCTGCCAGTCTAAGCACTGGACGATGATGTATCTTCGAGATCGAAGACTTCCTTAAACAGATCGATTGTTGCTGCTCCACCTCGACTTCCACGTTGTCGACTTTGAAGTTCAAGTTAATCAATTTGGTGGTGAAATGATCCAGATTCCATAGACTTCTGCGGAAGCTCTAAATCCTTCCGTATGCTAGTGAGTTGGTTCATCATAGTTGTGTATTGGTCGCGAGCTTCTCAATGATTTGGTCCCCCACTTTCGCTACCAATGCCACTATGTCCTCCTTCATTTGAGTCACTTGTTCCTCCATAAGAGTGCCACTTCCATTAGTTCTGAAGGATGTCAGTTTGAGATAAATATGTCCGTATATGCAAATGAATTTTATGTTCAATTGGTCCATCTGGCTCCTTTATTGTCAATATGCTCCTTGTCAATTACAGTGAACATCCTTTCACGATGAATGTGATTCCCCTGTCTCTGATCAATCTCGGCGTGAGCTTCCATCTCTAGTACCTTCATTTTGTTCACAATTCGACTTGGAATTGAATGTCGCAGATTGAGTGAGGTATTGCCTCTCTATTCACTGGAGTTTCTAATTAATAATAATTCCTTTCCCGTCAACTTTTCTTGTATCATGGCATTAATTCTATCCTGCCTCTATCTCGACCTGTGACGACCCTGCTACTTAGCTCGCCACCCGAGAAGGGCCTGCTATGCATCAATTTGATAGAGAAGTGATAGTGGAGTGCCAGCAGTAAATCTTTGTTTATTCCACTCCTTGTATGTATTCATTATTTGTATTTTATTAGTCATAGAAAGTGACATATTATAATATTTTCTTTCTTTAAAACCATTATCCCTTGTTCTAGTGCAACTCCCTTATTGACCTCGTCATCTATTGGTTCATCACATCTGTGTGTTGGTTGCGAGCATCTTTAAGGATTTGGTCCCCCACTTTCACTATCATTGCCACTATGTCCTCCTTGATTTGAGCGACTTGTTCCTCGGTAAGAGCACCACTTCCATTAGTTACGGAGAATTTCCTTTTGTGATAAATTCGTCCCCGTATGCAAATGAATTTTATGTTTAATTGCTCCATCTGACTCCTTATATTGTCAAGATGCTCCTTATCAATTACAATGAACATACTTTTATGTTGAATGTGATTCCTCTATCTCTGATCAATCTCGGCGTGAGATTCCATCCCTAGTAGCTTGAATTGGTTCACAATTCAACTTGGAATTGAATGTCATAGATTGAGTGAGGTACTACCTCTCTATTTACTGGAGTTCGTAATTAATAATAATTCCTTTCCCTTCCATTTTTCTAATATCATGGCATTAATTCCATCGTGCCTCCCTCTGGATGTGTGACCACCCCACTACTTATCTCGCCACCTGAGAAGGACCTAGTATGCATCAATTTGATAGAGAAGTGGTAGTGGAGTGTCAACATTAAATCCTTGTTTATTCCACTCCTTGTCGGTATTCATTCTTTGTATTTTCTTAGTCATGGAAAGTCAGATATTATAATTGTTGCTTGGTCTAAGACCATTGTCCGTTGTTATGGTGCAACTCCCTTATTCATTTGGTCATTTGTCAGTCGATTGTACTCCCTTTTACACGGTAAAAATCGTAACTTTCAAAATTATTAATAATTTTCCTTATTCGCTGAAGATCAAGGGATAGATTTGTTAGCTTTTGTTTCTTCAGCTTGATACACCTTTGAACAATGATCAACAAATCCCCAATTATACATTTTGATGGAGACATGTTGAAGTAGAAATATTTAACCCTTACCATAGGGATAAAGCCCCAACTTAGTTATTCGAAGCGTTTCCTAATACCCACGCATACTTTGTCTTGATTTCTTTGTCAAGGTTATACAACACCCCTCTCACTCCTACCTCCCCCAAAAATTATAAATAAATTTACTTGTAAAAAAATCATATATTTCCAATAAAACCTTACCATCCTCTCGTATATGAATTTGTATATAAAATATAATTTTGTTTTTTATTTTATTTTATCATATTAAATGTCAATTTAAATCAAGCTAAATTGTGGATGTACTATATATTAAGAGTGATTAAATCTCTCAAAATGAAATTTTTTAATAAATATGAAATTAGAAGAAATATTTACAACTCTAAAAATTCAATCCCTCTCAAAACTTGATAGAGTCAAAATTAAAATGAGCATTATATTTATGATTGTAATATCCCTAACCCGGAATATTCCTCAAACCCCATCAAAATCTCAACCATGCAAGCGCACAAGTGGTATAGTAGCCGAGAAAGTCACAGGGATATAATGACAGAGATATAATAGTAGTGCAACAACAATAATGAACATATGAAATATAAACAGATACACACAAAATGCAGTGAGAAATGCTAAGCCATTTTATTATACTGAGTAAAGGAATGAGTATAGAGATGATCAGAAGGACGACACCTCAACTTGCATAAGGAAAGTGAAGAAATACACTCAGAATAACAAGGAATGGCCTCACACTGATCTGCGTCCCAACTGCTGGAAAACTATCGTGTTGCTGCTGCTGGAAATCGAATGAGGATTTGGGGTTGTTCCCCTCCACAAAAAAGGCTTAAACTTTGGAATCATACTCTACTCAAAATACCCAGAAAAACACAGAAAGCTTTTCTGAAATAGCCGACCCCTGAAAATCACCCCCTTGGGGTTTTGCGCAGTTCCTCAAAGACGTTCATGAAACTGTTGCTGAAATGTTGATGAAAATACTACTGGAATGTCGATGGAAATACCTTCCCTGAGCAGACACTCGAAGTCCCCCGGGGCTAAGGGTGAGATCTCTGAACGAAGACACTCAATGCACTAAACAGTGCTGCAGACTAGTTAAACAACCAACGTGCTCTAAGTCGAAATGATTATCACAAATGCTCATAACTGGAATGATCAAAATGAGGGGGCTCCTCTCTCCATTATAACTTTTTCCTCCCTCAATCCCAAGGCTGACCTGCTCCTGGATGATTCCTCTCTTGCCACGTGTTTCTTCCCTCTTGCGCAGTCCCTCTATTTGTATGCATGGGCTCCATTTTTGCATCCCCCTTTGGCCCCCTTGGCTCCCCTGTAAATCACAATGATGTGCTACTAGGAAGTGACTTTTTATTTTAAAAGTGAATTATGTCCCCCGTCCTCAATTTTTTTATTTACAAATAACTATAGAAGGCAAAAGGCGAACAAAATTGAATATTCCAATTAACCATGGCTAATTAGGAATATTACAGTTTCCCTCGGAAAAATGTTGCTTGTCCTCAAGCAACTGAAGTGATGGATGCTGCAAGATCTTCTCACTCTCCCAAGTAGCATGCTCATCCGGCAAATTCTTCCACCTCACCAAGAATTCCCAGGCCGTCCTGCTCTACAACTGCCTCTCCCTGGTATCAGTGATACCCTCCGACTATAATACCAAATGCCCCTCATCATCCATGGGTGGTGCTCATCTGTTACTGTCACTTGCTGCCCCAATTCCTTTTTCAGGCATGATACATGAAAAACATTATGAATCTTGCTGCCTTGGGGCAACTCCAACTCATATGCAACCTATCCAATCTTGCGTATCACCCTGTATGGCCCATAAAAGTGGGGCTTGAGCTTCTCAGCCCCCTTCTTCTTCAGTGACAACTGTCGGTATGGCTATAATCAAAGGTAGACCATGTCCCATACCTCGAGCTATCTCTCCACCCGACCCCTGTCGGCATACAGCTTCTATTGGTTCTGCGTTGTAGCCATGTTATCCTTGAGAGCTTGGAGGATATCCTGACTCTCTTAGATCCAAATCTTGGCTCTAGGAGACTTGCTGTCAGCAAACATCATGTCAACTAAAGATAAAGGAAGATACCCATATAAGGCATAAAATGGTGACATACCAATGGAAATGTGATGTGAAGTATTGTAGCAGTACTCCCCAAGATGCAACCACTTCAGCCATGCTCGTTGCTTCCCACTAACATAGTTACGCAAGTAGCCCTCCAGCCACTTGTTAACTATCTTTGTCTGCCTATCCGTCTGTGGGTGATAACTGGTACTCGGTGTCAACTCTGTCCCCACCAACTGGAAAATCTTCTACCAAAACCTACCCATGAAACGTCTGTCCCTATCACTGACAATGGTCTTAGGAAGATCGCGTAGCCTGAAAATCTCTCTAAAGAACAGCTCGGCCACCTGTGCTGTTGTATAGTGTACGGATATGGAAAAAATGTGCATACTTTGTCAGTCGATCAATGACGACAAAGATACAATCCTTGCCCTGTACCAAGGGCAACCCTGTGATGAAGTCCATCGAAATACTCTCCCATTTCCCCTCCATAATGGGAAGAGGTTGCAATAAACCCACAATATGGCTCATCTCTCCCTTGTTCCTCTGGCAAACATCGCACTCCTGGATGTCCTGAAGTACGTCGTCCTTGAGGCCCTTCCATGAGAACTTCTCTCTAATGGCCCTGTAGGTTTTGGTAAACCCTTGATGTCCTGCTGAAGGTGAATCATGTGATGCCTGGAGTATATTCTACTTGAGTTGAGACTCTTCAGTCAAGAAGATCTGGTCCCTGTAATAGATGATCTCATCGACCACCATGTACCTATCATCTGCCACCTTCCCATCCAAGACCTCACATGCAAACCTGTCCTTGGAGTACTCTACTAAGAGTTGAGCCCTCTAATCTATATCGAAGCTCATAAGAGACAATGTGGCTGGTCTAAGTGAAAGGGAATCTGCTACCACGTTGTTCTTACCCTTTACATACTCAATGTCAAAGTCATATGCTTGGGTCTTACTAATCCACTTCTACTACCTCTCCTGTAGCTGCTTCTGCTCCAAAAAGAACTTGAGGGAGTGGTGATTAGTCCTCACCCTATAGTCGATGCACATCCTCAATGTATCATCCTTCTTCTTCACCAACACCACAGAAGAAGCAAAAGGGCTCGTGTTCGGTCAAATGTGCCCAAGAGCAAGCAACTCTTGGATAGCCTGCTCAATCTCATCTCGATAGGCCCTGGGGTGCCTATAGGGGGTGGTGATCACTGCTTGGATGCCCTGCTCAAGCTCGATAGTGTGCTTAAACCCCCGGTCCAGTGGCTTTCCTAGTGGAATCTCCCCAAACACTACGACATAACGGTCAAGGATGGATTATATCTCTGAATGTACCATCTGCCTTATAGTCTCTAGCTCTGATGCACACAGCTCTATTGCCCACTCTATGTCACCCTTTCAGAAGACTGCCTCCATCCGATGAGCTGAAACAGTCTGAGGTGGATATGTGTCCTATCCCCATATCTTCTCACGCCTCCCTATCTTCTCATTATCCCACTCCATCTCCAGGGTCTTCCAATCTGTCGTGACCTTCCCTAGATTGATGAGGCACTGAACACCCAGTATCATGTTGGTGTTCAGAATATCGACCATGAAAAATTGGTCAGTCAATGTGTAGGTGCCCATTGTCACTGATAGCTCTGGAACATAACAAGAACACATCATAGTCTGATCTTGTGGGACCAAAACTGAACACCCATAGAAGCTCTCTATCTGTATACCTCTCCGCTCAACCATATGTGCATCGATGAAGTTGTGGGTGGCCCCACTGTCAACCAAAACTGATACACATTGGCCACGTACTGCCCCTCGTACGCGTAGCGTCAGATACTTGGGAACTCCTCGCAATGCTACAAGTGCCCCTTCAGTGGGTGCAAAAGATGCACCACTTGCTGCTGGTGGTGGAGGTGGCATAGGTCCTTGTATCGCATGGCTATCTCCTCCCTCCACATCCTCCTTGTCATCCTCTTCTCCACTGCTCTTAGAGAAGACCTCAATAAAATGTGCTCTGCCAGCAGCACATCTATGTCCTAGTGCCCACGGCTCTTGATAGGTGAAGCACAGCCACTTCTTCTCCAACTCCCTCTTGGCATCGTCATCAAGCTATACTCGTCCTAGATTCCCCTTTGCAGGAGGAATCCTCACATCCTTCCCCTTAGACTGAAAAGTGTGCCTTTGGTGGTAAGGTGTTCGGGTCCTGGGTAAGACATCTTGCAAGCCCCAGGTCTTGTTGATAGTGTCCTAGAGTGTGGCTGGTCTAGTGGATTGGACTAAACCTCAAAGTGGCTCTGGTAAACCCTCAACATACATATATATCCTCTGTGTCATGGATAGGTCTGGCACCATCATAGAGACCCTCAAGAAATCTACAATGTAGGTCTCTGGGCTCCCTATTTATTTGAGCCTTGTCAGCTCAAAAAAATGCTACTCTAGATTCAAATCACTCCATCAGTCTCCTGGTAAACTCGGCATATGTCATCATTATGGAGTGCCCTAGTGTAACCATCCCATGAAACGACCAATCATGGGCCTCACCATCCAAATGCAATGTTTCCACCTTGATGGCCTCTGTCTTCGACATCTGGATAAGCTGGAAATAATGTCCAGCTTCTCTACCCAAGACTTTGACAAACTATTTGATGAACCATCAAATGTAGGCAAGTGGAATCTACTCGCTGAATGGTGGGTGTCACCATCATGGTAATGTCAGTACCCTCTACAATGGTCGCAGGGTCTACTATCCTGCTGGAGCTGAACAAAATCTTTGAATGAGAGGGCTTCCCTAAACTTCTGTCCATAGGCCTGGTACTCTGCAAAATAATCACCCATATGTCTAGGCTCTGCCTCCTGTTGGGTTATGGCCCCCGTGGCAGCTCTTAAGAAAGTGGGCATGATAGAGCATGTAGGGGCATGTGAGGCCACCTCCTATTTAGTGTCACGCTGCTCTGGCAAATGGTGGGATGCGGCCGATCCCTCACGAACCTGAAAAACCCATGGGCTCTCATGCTGTCTGGCCTCTACTGTCATGAATCCCTGCCTCATCACCTCAATTTGCCTCAATAGATCCTGCACGATTTTGAGGATCATTTCTGCAAATTTCTTCCCATCATCATCTTCCATTAGATCCTTCGGCTCTCCATCCACCACAGGCTCCTCTTGTTCTGCGTCCACCACCGGAACACAGTCTCCCTCTTTGTAAGTGTTCTCCAACCTACACCCAGTGTCTCTATATCTCTGACCTCTGTAACAGGTATAGGGTTTTTCCCTCGTTGCCATAGATTGCTAGCTCCACAGGATGAGCCAAATCTATGCTCTGATACCACTGTAATATCCCTAACCTGGAATATTCCTCAAACCCTAGCAAAATCTCAACCAGGAAAATGCACAAGAGGTATAGTAGCTGAGAAAATCACAGAGATATAATAGTAGTGCAGCAACAATAATGAACATATGAAATATAAAAAGATACACACGAAATGCAGTGAGAAATGCTAAGGCATTTTATTATACTGAGCAAATGAATGAGTATAGAGGTGATCAAAAGGATGGCACCTCGACTTGCACAAGGCAAGTGAAGAGATACCCTCGGAATAACAAAGGAATGGCCTCACACTGATCTGTGTCACAGCTGCAGGAAAATTGTCGTGTTGCTGCTGCTGGAAATCAAATGAGGATTTGGGGCTGCTCCCCTACTTAGAAAAGGCTGAAATTATGGAATCAGACTCTACTTTAAAAACCCAAAAAAATCCAGAAATCTTTTCTGAAATGGCCGAGCCCCCAAAATCACCCCCTTAGGGTTTTGTGCAGTTCCTCAAAGACGCTGATGAAACTGCTGCTGAAATGCCGATGAAGCTACTGCTAGAATGCTAATGGAAATACCTTACTCGAGAAGGCATTCGAAGTCCCCCGACGCTAAGGGTGAGATCTCTGAATGGAAACATTGAATGCACTAAATAGTTTTGTAGAATAGCTAAACAGCCAGCATGCTCTAAGTTGAAATGACTATCACAAATGCTCATAACCAGAATGATCAAAATGAGGGGGCTCCTCTCTCCTTTATAGCTTTTTCCTCTCTCAATCCCAAGGCTCACCTCCTCCCGCGTGATTCCTCTATTGCCACGTGTTTCTTCCCTCCTGCGCAATCCCTCCATGTGTCTGCGTGGGCTCCATTTTTGCGTCCCCCTTTGGCCCCCTTGGCTCCCCTCTAAGTCACAACGTTGTGCTACTAGGAAGTGACTTTCTATTCTAAAAGTGAGTTATGTCCCCCGTCCTCATTTTTTTATTTACAAATAACTATAGAAGGCGAAAATTGCAAAATCAAATATTCCAATTAGCCATGGCTAATTAGGAATATTACAATGATATCTCTAAATATAGAAATATATATATTTTTTAATTCTATTAAAGCAATGATAACAAATATAATTATATATACATGAGAATGAGAATGACATTCTTATTCGATATATTTTATTTAAGTATTTATTGTAATAATAATAATAACAACAACAACAACAACAACAACAATAACGAGGTGGAGAAGGTTTCACAAAAGTTGGATCTAGGGGGAAAGTAGGAATGAAACAACAAAACGAAACCATAGTGGAAATAAGGAGTGCTAGAAGCGACATGAGGTGTTGGCCAAGGAAACAATCCAGATAGAAGCGGAGAATCATCCCGAGAAGGAGATCTTGGAGAAAGAATTAGAAGAGAGTGATCTCCCTACAAACGATGAAAGATTGATGGCACCCATGTAGTCCATTGAGAAGGAAGGTGACTCAATTAGTGCACTATAGCTAGATGAACATTTTGATATGACACCTAGCAAGATAGGGAAAGAAGACCCAAATTTGATGGAAATAATGGAGCAGGAAGGACTAGACCTCCCTCGCCTCCTAGAAAAATGGAAAAATCAAGGGATAAATACAACTTATAAGGACCAAATAGATAGGGTGCAATACCTATTCCTAACAAGGGAAGATAATCATATGAGATGGTCCAAATGAACACATGGGGAAGAAAAATTCCTAGGAGTCAATCTTAGGATCTAGAGACCTCAAATGGTATATTTACTTGAATAAAAGAAAGGGGAGGTAAATACTTGGTAACTTCGAGGCTGGACATATTCCTATTCTTGGAGTAGTTCATATTGCAAGGAATAGCAATGGAAAACAACATCTTATATAGTAGTGGATCAAACCATTGGCATGTATCCCTCATTGCCCAGATTACAGGTACCCCAAAAGATAGACCCTTTGGGTTTGAAGGTTTCTAGCTCGATGATCCTAATTTTGCAAACAAGGTAAAGAAATTGTTGCAAGTACCTAGAATTATGAGAGGTTCCAAGATGTTCAGGTAGTAACAAAAGCTAAAGTTTATTAAAGAATAACTTAAATTGTGGAACAAACATGAGTTTGGTAATATTTTCGAAGGAAAAAAGGCATAGAAGCTCAACTAGAAGCTCTTCAAAGATCTATGGTAGAGGAAGGCTTCATAAAGGAAAAGAAAAATCAAGAACTCTCCATGCAGCATGAATGAGAAAAACAATGTAAACAAGAAGAAATATTATGGAGAAGAATATAGGGTGCAATGGCTTCAAGATTGAGAGAAGAACACTAAATTCTTCCATCACACCACAATATCTCAAAGAAATAACAACATGATCTTGATATTAAAAGATAAGGAAGGGAAGGTGGTCCACTCACATTGGGAGATCAATTACACATTGGTCTAGCACTTCCAAGATATTACATCAGAACCACGAGGAGACAGATCAGGGGCCATCAAGAAAATCTTGAGGAATATTCCTAAAATAACCACAAAGGAGAAGAATGGCAACCTCAACATGCCAATATTGATGGAAGAAGTAGAATAAGTGGTGCATGATATGCCAATGGCAAAGCACATAGTCCTTATGGATTCACAGTTGACTTTTTCAAAGCATGTTGGGAAATTCTGTGTTGAGAGATAACTGATGTAGTCGAAGACTCCCACAAATCAGCTTATTTTCTGAAAGTGCTGAATGCTACTCTCATAACTTTGATCCCTAAATAAAAAGAATCCAACACTCCAGTTAGGTTCTGACCTATTTCTCTCTGCAATGTAATCTATACAATAATCTCAAAATTCATTACAAACAGGATAAAACCACTACTCCCAATTCTATTATCGTAGGAATGGGCTAGATTTGTGGAAGCACAGGAGATCCTTGATAATATAATCTAGGCCCATGAAATCATTCACTCCCTTAAAACTCAGAAAAAGGTGGGAATAATTATGTAGCTAGATATTGCTAAAGCATATGATAAGCTAAATTGGGAATAGTTGGAGAATCTTTTACATGCACTAGGATTTAGGGATCACTAGATCCAATGGATAATGTATTTATTCACCTCCACTAGTTTCTCAATCTTGGTCAATGGGGTCCATGCACAACCTTTCTTTCCCACAAGAGGCCTAAGACAAGGAGATCATTTATCTCTCTATCTCTTTGTTTTGGATATGGAGGGCCTCAACAGAGCGATTAGAACCACAACTACTATAGGGGAGATTAAATGATTAGAACGTCATGTAGAATACAGACCAACCACCCACCAACAATTTGTGGAGGATGCAATGCTACATGGAGCCCCCTCAATTAAAGAGGTAAGAACCTACAAATAAATCCTTGAGGATTTCTCTACTGCATCGAGTATGGACATCAATCATTCCAAGCCTATGGATTCCTTTTTAAATACCCACATTGAAGTGCAAAGAAATTTATCCCTCATTTTAGGATTTCAAAGAAAAACTCTGCTTACGAAGTACTTGGTAGTTCCTTTGATCGACAAAGCAGGCAAGAAATCAACTTGGGAGACCCTAGTAGAAAAATTAAAACACAAGGTCAATAGGTAGACCTAGCATGCTCAAAACCTAGAAAGTAGGTTGGTGCTGACAAAATCAGTACTATAGACAATCCCTATGTTTCTATTGTCAGTTCTCCTATCTCCGAAAGGTATTCTTAACAAAATTAGAGAAATCCACAAGAAGTTCCTATGTAATGGAGTAGAGAAAAAAAAATGGGCACTTATAAGTTGGGATAATATTTGTAATCCAAAGTCCCATGGAGGGCTAGGCCTTCAAGACTTAGAATAAATGAATGCTGTATGTGGAGCCAGATTATTGTGGCGATGGATTAAAGATGTCAACCTCCCTTGGGAACCACTTTGGAAGGATAAATATGCTCCACATTGGCACCCTTAATATTTGATCAGATTTAATGAAAAAATGGTAGGGTTTGCCTCCGAGAGCTTGGCTTGGAAAAATTATGGACTGATAGAAGAGCATTGTTTTTAGGAGGTAAGGAAGGACAAAAGATCGTTTTTTTGCGAAGATAAATGTAATTAGGAACCCAAACTAGTTGGGCCATAACGAATTGAACTAAGGAGGCACTACAATCAAAAAGTAGAAGGATGGATTATCAATACTAGTACCTAGTTGGTAACAACAACAAAAAAAGATAATGTACCATCCTAAACCAATTCGAACAATAGTCGCTATCCCAAATTACCCATGGTCTAGATGAGGATCTTCAGCTACGAAGGATTCTCTATTCGGAGGATGAGGATCAACTTCAAGGTGAGATGTAGGAAGGTGGTCGATTTACCTTAAAGGGAGCTTGGACATATCTTATAGAGTACGAACTAAATATTGAAAGGCTAAATTAGAGTAAGAACGAGTCATCTCAGTAATGGCTAAAAATCAAAATTTTTATTTTGTTGGTAACACACAAAAAATATTCTCACTTGAGAAATCCTATATCACGGGGGGTTTTCTAGCCCTTCGTGATGTAACCTCTTTCAAATTAAGGAAGAAAGTACCTACCACCTACCAAATAGCTATGAATACAAAATTACATAATGGGATTGGGTTGCTCAAGTTTTCCGACAATCAAACAAACAAAGATATAAAACTCAAGAGACTTTAGATAATTTGAGAGGTAAAAGATGTAAATATGGAGTGGTCAATCTTGCTTGGAGCCCGTGCCTTAGATTTGTGATCTTGGCAAATTGGAAAGAGATAAACCTATAGATAATCTAGGAAAAATCCTCCCTGGCTTCATCCTTGATCTCCCAAATCCCACAACAATTATAGAAAACAATCCTTAGCCATTGGGCTTGAAAGGAAAATGAAAACCCAAAAATGCATTAAAATAAAATCCTAGAAACTTTAGGTCTGGAAGGGATCCAACCTTCACTTCACAGGAGAAAGGAACCATGAGTGCAATGGTCTGTAATGTCATAGGCACCCACAACAGCAAGGTTTTTGAAGTTAAATTTTGATGGGGCCACGATAGGCAACCCAAGACACATTGGATCGGGAGGGGTAATTCGAGATTGCAACAATAAAATCCTCAAACTCTACTATTGTAATTTGTGAAACACCACAAACATTGCAACAAAAATTTTGGCTCTGGAACAAGGGCTAGACCTACTTATGAGAACCAATATCCACCACTGCACAATTGAGGGAGACTCTACTTTGTTAATTAGGGTAGAAATGCAACTACATTGTGGCTCCAAGTTAGGGAATGTGACAAAGCACTAGTTCCTGAGCCAGATCATTCGGAGAAATCAAGGAAACTTGGATAATATGCAAACCATTGATTTCAACCTCATTAATCGATCAACCAACAAGCTTGCGAATAGGATGGTGAATGAGGGAGTGACGAAGCTAGTGGTCAAGGGTTAATATGTATGGGAGGAGATATATGTTGGTTACCTCAAGTATGATTGTGAAATTATACTTGAGTTGGATATGATCACAAGTGATTAGACTCAGATAGACATTGTGGAGCTGGGTACGCACCCCGAGGGTGCTAAACCACAAGAAATGTTTAATGATAATCAAGAATCATATGATATGAACTACTCATAACCAATGAAAGGATAAGCATTACAACGAAGTGGCGTTTGAATCATCCAAAAATGTGGTACTTGGAGCTTAAAGGTTGGTGAGCTAGAAATAGAGGAGGGTACAAGCTTGGGTACGAAATCTCCTCCCGCCAAGGTCAATAATGATTATAAAAAAAAAGTATCAGTGCTCTCGTTGAAATCCCATTTCAAATCATGCAACAACAAATAGATATTGACTAAAGAAGAATCGGCTAAGTAAGTGGTACACACATGTGAATCTATGTGAATTATCACACCCCGATGAAGAAATAATGCATAAAATAAACAAGTTGAAGGGTAGTGGGGGTTTTGGGCTTTGGGAACTCGATGTTATTTATCACCTCACTTATCATTTTTTCCTTCACATTGATCTACGACTCCATAAGGTAGAGAATTTTTATTTGCTGTTGAGTAGCATAGTGGCTTATAGGAATACGGATCATGACATGAAGGTTAATTAGAGGGGAAGCCCAAGAGAGGGGTAACCAATAACCACCCCTTGTAAAAGAATAAGGATGGATATTTTGGCATAAGGGGCTACATAGGATTATGTGGACCTTGTCACAGAACTGGGAAAGGGAATTTTGGAGGTTAGAGAGAAAGAAGTCTGAGATAAAAGAGAAAATAAATCGAAGGGTCGTGTGGTAGGGGAGGTAGATTGGGTGATTGATGCAAGCATCACTAGGACCTGGGAAACTATTTATCATAAAACCATGGACACAATGTGGCACATGAAGATGTTGATGGGAAAAGTTATAGTGGAGACTAGGTCTCAAGGTACCTAATCAAGATAGTATGACATTCTCCAGATAAGAGTGGAAAGACGAGAAACCCATCTACACACACTAGTGGATATTACATGCCATCATAAGGATCGTATTGAAATTTTAGAAAAAAAGTTTGATGCTTTTGTACACTATGTCTATCACCTAGAAATCATTACTAGAAATGGGGATGACCAGCTCACTACGATGTGTCATGTTTATCTGTGTAGCACAAAATGCAAGTCATTGTGTCATGGAAGCAACCAGGACCCTCCTGAGAAAGTAGACTCCCCCACGGGTGATGACTCTGATAATTAATCTAATATTATATGTCTTTGTTATGGTTTTGGGTATGGTTCCTAGAAGTATGGTATTTTCTTGTTATTTTTAGCATTGGTAAGCATCTAAAGTATGTTAGGGCCAAGCCAAAGGGCTGATAAAGACAATATATTAGAGGTTATAGACAGATATGGAGCTACTTTTCTTTTCATAAATTTTCTAAAATATAGTCTAAGAAGCAAAACATTTGAAATTTCATAATTAGGGTTCTCATGAAAATATGACTATATTGTAGTTGGTCTAGTTTCCAATCAAGTAAACTAGCTACAAAATACTCTGAATTTAATTTTGTTCTGAATGATGAATATAAGTCTCACTGGTTATTTACGATATTATTATTATTATTATTATTCCCTAATGTGGGGTGCATATCAATAGTGAAAAAAATTGTTGAGGGGGTCTCTCCTAAAGCCCCCACTTTTGATATTACATGGGATATATGTGGCCTACATGCACTATATTTCCCATATATGAAGAACAATCTAGAGAGAGGGTGGGAATTATATGTTTTACTCTGGAGCTTCATGTAATTTCTTTTAGTTCTAGTATGAGAATGCAGGGAATGGGAACTTTTGTCTAGATTGTAGTGCATGGTGGCCTCCTGTGTAAGCCAACCCTTACTTTTTTGTTTGGAAATGTGCCAATTTGTTTTCAATGATACCTTGGTTGTGGTGTTCGCTTTTTGTTGTGGCTATTGGCTATATGCATTTGGGACCTGTGGATGTGCCTTAGGTCTAGATCACCAAGTATAGTCATTTGAATCAATCTCTTAGTCTCTCTATCTCTCTCTTAATTGTGATGTGATTTGTTTCTTTGTTGTTTGTGAATGTATGTTTTTTGTGTAATTAATTGTAGGCAGTGTTGGTACTTGGGAGTTTCAAAATAATAGTGGAAATATTTTGTTTCATTGTTCAACATTTTGAATTGATATCTTTAGATGGGGGTTCACTGGGTAGGAATTTTCATAGTTTGTTGAGTCTAGGTGGTTGATAGGGCTAGTTTCCTTACTCCTTGGTCTCAATTTGTCAATAGATTTTGGTGGTTGGGTGGTGGTTGAATTGAAAAAGTTAATATGTGGGGTGTGTGTAGCTCGACAAATATTTCAAAGATATAGGCGACTTCTTTGTTTTCTTGGTTTGGGTGGTTTCAACTCTTTTAGGTTGCTAGGATGGTTCAGTGGTTCAATAAAGCAGAGAAGTGGAATGTGTCTAAGGTTGGGGGAGAACAATGTTATTGTTATGTTCAGGATAGCATCTTGGTTTATCCCACACTGATTTTCCAACCCTTGCATGAATTTCATGTATTGGGAATGAGGTAGGGCTTTCTGAGGTGCCGAGTCACAAGGAAAGCATGCTAAGCACAGGCCAGAGAACCATGGTTTAGGGGAGGAGTTGCATAGTGATCCAGTTTAGTATCCTAGCATAATTGAGTTAACTCCTCCCTTTGAAATTCTTGATAATTGTCTTCAACAATAACCATACTCATGGAACAGTTGAGGCATGACCAACATGATGATAAGAATGTAGTCATGAGTTAACTCCTCCCTTTGAAATTCTTGATAATTGTCTTCAACAATAACCATACTCATGGAACAGTTGAGGCATGACCAACATGATGATAAGAATGTAGTCATGAGTTAACTCCTCCCTTTGAAATTCTTGATAATTGTCTTCAACAATAACCATACTCATGGAACAGTTGAGGCATGACCAACATGATGATAAGAATGTAGTCATCAATTTCATGAAAGACTTGAATATAAATTATTGAGACATGCATGATAGACTAGCTAATTTGAAATGGGGAAAACGTTGTATATATGAGAAGGTGCATGACCAACATGATGATAAGAATGTAGTCATCAATTTCATGAAAGACTTGAATATAAATTATTGAGACATGCATGATAGACTAGCTAATTTGAAATGGGGAAAACGTTGTATATATGAGAAGGTATATCGACTGGAAGGAAATTTAGCGCACACCGAGAATAACGAAGAACATACATTGTGATTTTATTCCTCCTTTATCGTCTGGCACTAGGATAGAACATCTTGATTCTATATACTCTTCTAATCCAATATTACTTTTGGGTGCATTAAGATCCTTCACATTTTGGTTATCTTTTTTTTATTAGTATGTGCTTTTCTAGGTTTTATGATGTTCTAGCTTTTTTGTTATGCTATTATCTTTGGCCAAAAAATCTCATTGCAATGAGGCCAATTTTTTTTTTTTTGCTTATTTACTCATCACAATTGTAATCCTACTATGAATTAATACAAACTTTTGATTTACAACAACAACAACACTAATACTAGTAATAATAATAAGCTTGTCACCTCAAAAAAATACTTTTAACCATTAGAAAAGAACATTGTAAATATTAATTTTACTGTTATGTTTATTTACTAAATTTAACATCATGTTTTTAAATATCATAATTATGAACATGAACCATTATTATTTTAATTTATATAGTAAGACAAATTGATAAATGCTATTTATACTTTTTATATATTTCTCTCCCAATCACATACATACACATTTATTTCTATCAAAACCATCAATACACACATAACTACATAAATGTATGACATTTTTCAAATATATGAGTTTAGGAAAAAAATGTTGCAAATATTACTTTTTTTTATATGATTATTAACCATATAAAAATATAAATATAAAAAATTTGTTGGTGTTATTATTATTTTTGAATATTTATTGTATATTAAATTTTTATTTTTTATTTATAATTATTGGAAAATAAAATTCTAATCAAAAAAATTAAATTAAATAATTTATTATTTTAATTTATTTTTTCATGTTTTTTATATTTATTTTTTTATTCTAACATCTCATTAATTTAATGTTTTAATACAACATTTTATTATAGTTATATAACACTTAATTATTGACTCTTTATATGTAAATAATTTAAAAGTAATTTAATTTTTTTTACAAGAAATTGACTTTCAAAATATATAAAAACATTTTTTTGAACAACATATTCTATACTATTTAAAAAAAACTATGAATTTGTTAACTAAACACAATATTAATAAATGTGATTATATACTTTTAATCAGACACATATCAAACATACACAATTATATAAATAAAAAATTATTCTAAATTCTTTAATTTATATATTAGCTTAATTAATATTAATTATTAATTATTATTAAATATTAATATTAATATTATATTATTAAATATTAAAATTAAAATAATATTAATGCTAATCTCATAATTAAATTTTATTTCTAGGATTAATTGTAATCTTTTTATTAAATTCATATTAATTTTATTTATTAAAATTTATGAAAATAACATTAATTAATTTTTAAAATGAAAATTATTACACATTAAATTAAAAATATTAAGTTCACATGTCCCATTTCTTTTTGGCAATATATTATGTTTTAATGTTATTTAATTTAATACTATTTATCAATAATGTTGATTATATATAGATATCTATAATTTTATTAATAAATTAATTAGATTATAATATATTTTATTTAACATATTTTTTTTTTATATGATAATGAGAACACAAATATACTTTTTTATTACTACTTATTTAAGATTGTGGTTGAATAATTTTACTGCATACAAAAAGATAGCCAATAGTTGAAACTCTAAGAAATTCAAATAAATTTGATGTACCCTAGTTTCAACTAAACCTGAAGTTTTAAGGTTTCAAACGTTAATTGTTAAAAGTTTTAAGTAAAAATGTTGACTACACAGATTAAAAAAATTCAAACATTTGATTGTAACTGGGACATTTCCTCTATATTTATATAAATATAATTGTACCCTCGTTCGTATCATTGGGCATATCATTTATTTTCTTTTCCAGCATTAAAAAAAGGTGTATTTTGTATCATATAAAAATCATTACATAATCTGTAAATTTTGAATATCGGTAGCTTACTTTTGCATATAGCTTTTCTATATTAAGCATACATTATCTATATATTCATTTTTTCTGATCATCAATACTTTGTGTCACTAATGTGTATCCTAGAAAAAGAATAAATATAAAAACTTTATCAACTTTATAATATATCGCTGAAAAGTTACCCTTAGTATGTACCATTTACCAAAAAAAAGACATGTAATGTTTACTTATCTCTTCTGATGCAACAATTTTTGCTTTGCGTATCTGTAGGATATATTCGTTATCAGGGCAATAGGAGACGTCCAGCATTCATAGAAAGTGTTCCCATTTTTATTTCGATGTTCATACTATCAAGTTCATCCAAAGACTCAGTTTGGACATGTGATTTGCATTTTAGCTATGTTCCTTTTTAATACGCTGAATAGTGGGATTTTGAAAAGGCAGTAGTCTATAACGCGACTTTTTGAAAGGCTTTCCGGCGGAATTTTCGGGTCAAAATCCGGCAGCAATTCATTGGAATCCCAAGTTTAATAGCTATATTATGCACAATCAATGGCTCCTAGGGGTTTTTCAGGGTGCTGAATCCAAATATGTAGTTAAAAAACCATTTTAACTGCTAAAAATCTAGATTTAGCCTCATTTCTTCCGCCGGATTCCGTCACCGGAATCTCCAAAAAGTCGCATTATAGACAACTCCTTTGAAAAGTAACCTACAACTTCTCAATCTGACCTAGCCACCAATAGAGTGTATTCAGTTGTATCTTGTTTTTTCCCCATATATGATTTATATGATGGGGAATTCTCAAAAATATGCATGTAAGATATGTCCATAGAAGTAACAAACCAAAATAAGCTCTATAATGCCATGGCTTCAGCTTTCATGTTTGTCCCCATACCAGCACTCAAGTGAACCCAGTGTTTTTTCTCTTCCAAAAACCATATCCAAAAACCACATCCACAAATCTCTCCCTCTTTAGGATGCCCCATCAAAAAACCTAACTGAACACACAATACTTGTATCAGTCCTACAAATATGTGTCTTGAGCACTCTGTTGTGTATAATCACCACTAATCCATTTTGTGATTCGGTCCATCACCATCCCTGCTTAAATAATTTGGTTGCGCCACCTCCATATCTCCCACAAACACAACCAAACACAACCCGTAAAAGCAGCGTCCATGTGATACATTGTTCGCTCCACCAATATAAACAGTCATATCATTTACGTTCATACATTTAATTGTATCTAAAGGATAGGGTTGGAAAGACCGAAAACCTCATCTATAACTTCGAAAAGCCATCCACTTTCATTCCTCCGTCCATCTCTTTCATTGTTAATTCACCGTATTCGCATCCATCTGCTGTTTAGATTCTTCGCCTCATAGTTTGCTCATATAAAATTCCCGTAATTTCTGTTGGATCGCCTCCCTTGCATTACTACATATCGAAATAACTGAAATCCATGTCTCATGATCGAAGATGATTTCAGATATGGAGTTGTCTATAATGCGACTTTTTGGAGATTCCGGTGGCGGAATCCGGTGGAAGAAATGAGGTTAAATCTTGATTTTTAGCAGTTAAAATAGTTTTTTAACTACATATTTGGATTCAGCGCCCTGAAAAACCCCTGGGAGCCATTGATTGTGCAAAAACTAGCTATCAAACTTGGGATTCCAATAAATTGCTGCCAGATTTTTACCGGAAAAATCCACCGGAAAAACTTTCAAAAAGTCGCATTATAGACTACTACTTTCAGATATTACTCGATGTTTAACGGGATGTTAACAACTTTAGATGTGGCTCGCGTGTTGGTGTCGGAAAATACATGGCATTTATTCATACGAAACAGGTTGTGGCGACTGTAATTTCCATGCTCAAATTATGGTGCCAGACCGTGGAAGCTCTAGACCTCATTTACAACTTGAATTAATTATGATCCCATATTTTATTATTTAACATTACATTTAATTTTTATGTTGCGGGAGTTCTAGACCTTCATTTACAGTTTGAATTAATTATTATATTTTTATTCTTTGTAACATTAAAATTTTGGTAGTGTTGAACTACTTTAATTTACAGCTAGCACAACCATATTTACCAATATGGTTATTATACTTCAATAGATGTATATGAAGCATATTTACAATCTAATGTGGTTGATACAAGCCCTCATAAACTTATATCAAACACATTAATAATTATTAAATGTATATTGCTAAATACTAACAATTTTTGATTATTAATAATTATATAAATAGTAACCACCATAATATTATATATTTATGTTTTAAACTATTATATTAATATATATATATTTAATATATTAAACTTATATTTAAAACTATAATATAATTAAATTTTACTTAATCACATTTATATTAGTAGCCTAGATCCATGTTAACACCAGATCTATCAAGCGCTGAGCGAGATTCAATCTCTTGAGGTGCAAACCTATTTTTTGAGTGCAAAATGTGAGAAAATATTTGCATCTCGAGAGATTTGATCCCTCTTGGCGCTTGATAGATCCGGTGTTAAGATGGATCTATGCTGGTTCCAGTGGTGTGCGGTCATACAAAATTTGTTGAACATCTAATTATTTTGATCATTTTAAATATGCTAAATATGTGTAAGATTAATTTGGTCAATTTAATTTAAATTTTGCTTAGTTACCTCAATTTGTTAAGATGAGAGATATTGTTAGTAACTTGAATGATGAAAAATGATGAAATACAAATTTTGAGTGCAAAGTGTCAATGTAACAATTTTGATAGATAGAAAATGTGAATACTAAGAATATCATCAATTACAAACAATCTTCATTGAAATCAATTTGAAACTATTTTCTTCTTCTACTATTCCTATTTTCACACCTCATTCTGAAACGATTTTCTTTAATTGTTCCTATTGTCACACCTATTATTTTTCCCATTTTCTCACATCGATCATATGAAAAGAGTAGTTGGAATCATAGACCACTCAAATATTTGACTGTACTAAACAACGTACCTTGTCTCTATTGCTCTCCAATATTAACAGCAGTTTTCTCCAAAATCAATCATTGTGACTTATGGAGTGCTAAACTCCAAATAATTCTCAATAGTAGTTATTTTCTACTACTGTGTTTGAATGCAAAGTAATTAACAATGCTGAATGATGGAAAATGAGAATAATACGAATGTACCCAATTATAAATAGTTTATAGTTTCAAGAAGCAAACATTTGGGGTAATTAAACGTTTTATTTAGGATGAAAATTCAAGTAGTGTATTTATGGTTGAATAATTTTTATGTGCTTACGTTGAGAGAGAGTGTGTGTGTTTTGCGGGTGAGAAGGAGAGATAAGGGGAGATAGAGATATAGATGGGGTAGGGAGAGGGATGAAGATATATATATATATATATATATATAATATATATATATAATATATATATATATATATATATTTATTAATATATATATATGGAAGAAACGTTAAAGAGATAGAGAAGTGGAAGAGAGAGAGGGGGAGGGGAAAAGGAGGTAGGGAGGGAGAGATAGATAGATAAAGAGAGAGAGAGAGTGTGTATGTTTAGGGGCTGAGATAAAGAGATAATGAAGGAGAGACAATGGGAGATAGAGATATAGATGGAGGAGGTAGAGATGTGCTTACACTAAAATCAATGCACACTATTAATCTAATTACTTTGAAATTAATGTACATCATACATTTTGTTGCATCAAATCGTAAATCAACATCTACACTAGAATCAATGCATCTAGTGCAAACAATCAAATAGGATTAGAAATCAACATCTATGCTGAAATCAATGCATATAGTGCCAGAAATCAAATAGGATTAGAAATCAATATCTATTTTGAAACAAATGCATCTAATGCAAGAAATCAAATATGAGTAGAAATCAACATCTACGTTGAAATCAATGCATCTAGTGAAAGGTATTAAATATGATTAGAAATCAACATCTACACTGAAATCAATGCATCTATTGCAAGCGATTAAATAAGATAAGAAATCAATAGCTATGCTGAAATTAATGCATCTTATGCAAGTAATCAAAGCAGTAGTCTATAACGCGACTTTTTGAAAGCCTTTCCGGCAGATTTTTCCGGTCAAAATCCGGTAGCAATTTATTGGAATCCCAAGTTTGATAGCTAGTTTCTGCACAATCAATGGCTCCCAGGGGTTTTTCAGGGCACTGAATCCAAATATGTAGTTAAAAAACCATTTTAACTGCTAAAAATCAAGATTTAACCTCATTTCTTTCGCCGGATTCCGTCACCGGAATCTCCAAAAAGTCGCATTATAGACAACTCCGTAATCAAATAGGAGTAGAAATCAATATATACACTGAAACCAATGCATATAATGCAAGTAATCAAATATGAGTAGAAAACATCTATGTTCAAATCAATGCATCTAGTGTAAGGTATTAAATATGTTTAGAAATCGACATCTACAATTAAATCAATGCATCTAGTGCAAGTAATCAAATAGGATTAGAAAGCAATATCTACACTGAAACCAATGCATCATGTGCAAGTGATCAAATAGGATTAGAAATCAAGATCGACATTGATATCAATATATCTAGAGTAAGGTATTAAATAGAATTATAAATTGACATTGACATTGAAATCAGTGCATATAGTGAATGTGATCAAATATGATTAGAAATCAACAACTTCCATTGATAAGTAATAATAATAATCTAATTAAATATACATATCATCCAATAATAATAATTAAAAAAATTGCTAATAATAATAATATTAATATTCATATTAACTAATACACATATTTATATATAATCATATCAAACAATATATGATAATAAATTAATATATTATATATATAATATATATAAATTAAATTAAATATGATATAGTATTAAAATTATACTATATATATGTGTGGCTTGTGTGTGTGGATTTGTGTGTGTGTAAATAAATAAAGTAAATAAAATAAATTCAGATATAAATAATAATAACAACATAATAAATTAGAAATTTAATACTTTATTAAGGTAAGAAAATAAAATTATTATTTAATAAATTTAATTTATTTTGTAAGCCGACAAAAAAAAAAAATCATTAACTATTAATAAGGCTCTAAAATTCGCTCTCTCTTCTTAAATACAAACCTCATTGCCCTGATGATGGACTCACCAAGCTAGTCCGAAACGTTGGTTTCATCACTGCTCACAGGTTTTTCCACAAATCAAATAAAACTTCATTGAAATCGATACATCTATTTTAGTGAAAATCTAAAATATTCATGACTTTCTAGATCTAGGTTCTATGTCTATATTTGTCTCTATGACACTCTTTCTTCTTCCTTATCTCTCTACCTTCCCTTCTATGTCTATCTACCACCCCCTCTCCTTCTCCCTCTTCCCCTCCCTCTCTCCCATGTCTCACTCTATCTGCCTCTCTCTAAAATTCTCTATCTTTCTCTTCTTTCCTCTCTCCCCCTGCCATCTATATTTATACCTCCCTCCATCTCTCCTTATTTGTATCTCTATCTCAATCCCCTAAACATATGTCACACTATCTCTCTCTCCCTATATCTATTTATCTATCCATCTATATCTCCCTCTTCCTTTCCATCTCTATCTCTTCCCCCCCCCCCTCTCTCTCTCTCTACCCCTTCGATCTATATCTCTATCCACCATCTATCCCTCTTCCTCCCTCCCTCTCTTTTTCTCTCTCTTCTCCCAAGTCCCCCACCACATCTATATCTCTATCTCCTATTGTCTCTCCTTCTCACCCAAAAAACATACATACTCTCTCTCCATATCCCCCTCTCTCTCTCTCTCTCTCTCTCTCTCTCTCTCTCTCTCTCTTCATCTCTCCCTTGCTACTCGATCTCCCCCTTTATCTCTCTATGTCTTTCTTCCCCTTCCAACTCCATCTCTTTCCGCCTCTCTCTCCTCTCTCCCAAGTCCTCTCTCTTTTTCCTTCCTCTCTCTCCCCTTCTCTTCCATCTCCCTTCGACTCTCCCCTCATCATAAACACACTCTCTCTCCACCCTCCAACTCTATCACAATATCCCTCCCTCTCTCCTCCTCTCTCCCCCCCTCTCTCGCCCCTCCATATCTATGTCTCCCTCTCTCTCTCTTCCCCTTCTTTCGCTGTATTTATCCTATCCTTTTATTAATTGCTATATTATATATTATTATAATATATAATATAATAAACTCTTTATGAAAAGAATTTGTAATTCCTTCACTTTTAAATTTATTTTAAAAGAAAAATTAACTAAAGCTATTCAAATTTTAATTAAAAACATATTATTTATTATAATATATATTCTAATAAATTTCTTTATGAAAATATACTTAACTCTTTTTTAATCTTTATGAAAATATTGTTAGTAGTCATGAGGATGGAGAGTTTAGATATGCCTCAAAAGTTACAAGTTATTGCTTTTGGGCATGTGGTATTGATAAGCCATGGTATTGTAACAATTAAAAGCCTAGATCCATAACATAATAATCCAAAATCTAGATGGCCCATGGTAGTATCCCATGGTATTATAATTTTCTTCCATCCTCTCCCTCTCCCTCTCTATCTTTATCTTGTCAGTATTGGCCACAAAGAGGCTTCACTCAATGAACCTTTGACATATCATTCATGACATATTAAACAATACCCTTAATGTGACTACATATTGAAAAATACCTCTAGAAATCACATTATTTAACCCCCTACCAATATAAACCCAATACACCTTCCCAATTTAAAAACTCCTACTTTCACTAGATATTGTAGGTATCCATTTATTTGTTAATAAATTAACCCAAAAACCTAATATTATTATAATAAATTAACCCTAAAAATTAATAAACCCAAAGTATTAATAGCATAAACTCAATGGATTAATATAGAAAACCCAATAGATTATTAATATTATAAGCCCACCAGGTTACTAAACACGATAGATAAATATTATTGATATTATAAACGAATGACTTATTAATATTTTAAGCCCAAAAAATTAATAAATCCAAAAGATTAATATTATAAACCAATGCCTTAATATTAAAAACCAAAGCAATTAATATTATAAACCTAATGGATTATTAATAGTATAACCCAAGCGATCAATATTATAAGCCCTTAAAATTAATATAACTGAAGGGAGTAATAAACAGAGGGGACTATAAACCCAATATTATAAATAGTAATATTAATCAGACTACAAATACTATATTATAAACTATACTATATTAATTAATATTGTTAACCTTGGACATCATAAACTACACTATATTAACATTGTTAACCCTTGGGTTTATAATAATGTTAACCAATAAAGTTAACTATATTATAGTATACTATAAACTATACTATATTATTATAAAAACTATATTATAAACTCGCTAACCCAAGGAATTAATAAACAAAAGAGATTAATATTATAAAACCAATGTATTAATAAATGCAAAGCATTAACATTATAAACCCAATGGATTAATATTATAAAACTCAATGGATTATAAACCTAAGAGGTTAATATTAAACATAGGAATAATATTATATGCCTAAATTATTATAAACTCTAGCATTAATATTAAAACCCTAGAATTAATATTATAAACCCTAAGATTAATATATCAAATCTAATATTAATATTATAAATGTTTTTATATTATTATAAATATTAGGGATTAATATTATAAACCCAAGGTATTATTAAATGCAAGGGACTATAAAGCCAATACTATAAATGCTAATATTAAACCCACTATAAATATTATATTATAAACTATACTATATTAATCTTTTTAACCTTACACATCCTAAAACATTAATACCAAAACCCAAGAGATTAATATTTTTTTGTTGTAAGCTTCATAGGACCTCTTATTTCATTCATAATCAAGGTAGGTTACAATCATAAAAAGTCGTTCGATGGTCTCAACCTACACTTTGGGAAAACATATCTGTTGGCCACCCAAACACATTATAAGCCATCCAAAATCTTAATATAGGCCTGGGTGTCTAAGTACCAAGGTGGATCCACAAAAAATAACTAAAATAGTACCTACTATTCAACATTTACAACATATATATAGATAAAAAAATTCATCAAAAATCCTAAACACTATTCAAATTCAAAGGACTCTACCAGAGTAGGTTCCTTAGCACTGGAATCGAGTAACTCTAATTGAAAGAGACACAAGATATTCCTCTCAATACAACCCACCAAATATTATGTTGTTTGATCTGGATTTGGATGAGTTGCAATTCCTTCTGGATATCCTGCAGGTCAATGTTTGAATTAGTTGTGTTGGTTAACATAGTCATAATGCCTTTAGCCACCAAATTATTCATGATCCAGTACAAAATAATTTTTTTCTTGTGCCGGGTGGTACGATCATCGGTATGCCTCAGATCCGGGACAAAGAGACTCCAGTTCGTGACCCGCATTTCATTCTTTGTGCATTGGTTAAGTTCTGACTCCCAAGATGTGATCAGTTGATGCACCTAGGCTAGAATACCAACTGTATAAGCTTGCACTGTTTCCTCTATGACCTCTACATCTGACCTTCTTCAATTTTTTTTTAGAGGCATATCAGACGGAGACACTTTGCCACCCTTCATTTCTTTCTTCATGTTCTTACCTCGACCGCCATTTCCTGATGAGTAGGCACCAGGGGTCGAATGCACCATCTTGGTATTATAAACTTATAAACACTAGAAAAATCCACACTACGAAGATGATGAGGGTCGGTTCCAAAAGGTCAAATGCAACTAGTAGACACACTCTTATCACTCAGACCTGAGACAATTACATTAAATAAAGATAAGAGATAATGATTGTTAGGGCATATCAAATTCCAAAATCTAAGAGGAAATCTTAGAGGCTTCCAACATCAAGGCATGCCACAACATATCACTACGGTCACAAAAGAAGCATAACACAATACTAGACTAAATAATTTAAGCCTTGGCATGAACTGAACAACAAAAATTGGGTCCTCGAGCTTCAAGATTATATATTTCACCACAAAATCAATATAAATAAAATGCAAAGTGGAAGATTTTAGAGAAAAAGTAAAAAAGCATCCAACCCTTATATAACCCTCCCTTTCCACACACCAGTCAGTATCAAATTTGTAGGGAGACCAACTGCAAACACACATAACCATTTTAGATAAAATTATGCCAAAGAATACTGAAATAGGAAAAGAAACAATGCACATATAACAAATAGAGACACCCATAATTGTTTAGGTTTCTAAAGCATGATCCTTGAACCATCCAACTTGCCCATTTATGAAAAAAATATTTCCATCGCACACCGATAAATTAACAACAACATAGACATTCCACGGAACGAAATAATCATTTCCGGACCATGCATCATTGTTGTTACCTATAGCATGGAACCATTCCTACTTTCTTCCATTCGAATAGGCCACAGACTCAAGGAAAAGGCTTAGAGAAAGAGACATATCCACACACTAGTGCCAAATACTAGAGAGTGGTAAGCCCACCTAGGAATTGATGATGCCAACCAAAGTAGGCCAATGTTCTGACCTTCGAGTGCCAAAGACCTTATCTGTGACCACCACATTCAACTAGGGCAGTTGAATTAAACATGTTTCCTTCCTCCACCCCTTAGTGATTTACCTCTTTAGTACCCTCTACAACATTAAATGCCATACTCCCAATTGTCATCCTTCGCTAGCTAGTACACACACTTGGGATGAGAGGTGGTCGCCCTTCAGCTGAACTTCCCATATTATCACCCATGTTGTAAATCCTGAGAAGGATATTGTGAAGGCTCACATGCCGATTGGGGGCACTGATGTATTCCATTTCCTGCTCTTGAGGTTGGGAGCACCTTGAGACAAAATTTTCCGAAGGGAATCCATATCTGCTCGAATTTGAGTATCCCGCCATTGATGATCTAAGGCCAAGCCCATGTCCTGATAACCCCAATTGGCTAGATAATCCACTACGCTTTTACCGGATCTTAGGACATGCAATCGGATAATGCAATCAAAGAAGGGAATCATTTTACTGATTTCCTGGATCAAGCATGTTGTTCACCAAATCTAACTTAAATTTTCCAATTTTGTTCCCTAGTTTAACTTCTTAACAGATTTTATCGCTAGGTTAGAGTATCCTTCTACCATAATGTTGTAGAGGATACAATCACCCTCCAAAATTTTGGCTCGTATGAAAATTTTGAAGCCTACCTTGGATCCTGCGATCGATGGTTCCTTGGTCACTTGTTGGTAAGTTGTTGATCTCAAGCTCCCCTCCTTGATATTAAGGGTTGTCCATGTTCTCATCTTTATACAGCATGTGTCATCTTTGGGCATAGGGATGGTTAGTTGTTATGCAGAGTTTATGTTGTTTTGTTTCAAGGGAAAGCATGCGCACATGAGTTTTTATCATCACATATACATGTTTCACACTCACTTCTCACACTCTTGTCATGAAGGTTGTTGGATCAAGAAGAATATGTTTTATATGTTTTGGATGGTCTACATTGTATCACTAGGTGTTCGTGTGTGATCATAGACAAGTCCTATAATTGTTTACATATGTGTCACTGATCTCACACTTAGCCATTTCCTGAGCAACCTAGCCTCATTGAGTTTCCCAAAACTATGCACTTTGATTCTGTAACCCTCAATGTTTCTCCATTGCATGTTGGAACTTCATAGTGCGCAGAGATCCCAGCCTCCCTTGTCATCCAAATTTGCACAATGGTTTCCTCCACTATCCTTCCACCAACTGGAACCCATTGTCTCTAGAAACTGTGCAATATTATCCCTCAAATGCTCAGTCTACCTTGCAACTTGAAACTACACAGAGGTGTCCTTCGAGGACCCCATCCCACAACAATTTCTTGTGCCCTAAAACTTCGTATTGTTGTCGAAGCTGCCCTATCGGTCTTGCATTTAGAAACTGTGAAAATGGGCCTCATCCTGGCTGTAGTCACTGCTTGTTGAAACTACTTGATCTATCTCTTAGTGACTACACGAAAACGTGAAATGTTGAGATCACTCCCAAGGAGTTGAGGAGAAAGTCCAAGGGACCAAGTGATGGAAAAAGATCTGGACCGGATGCAAACTTCGTTAGATGCGTGAGCATCTCAAGGGTAAGTATGGTAGGTAAAGAACAATTTTCAAAGTACATCTCTTAGTCAATTTTGGAGGTATGTCTTCTATAACATGCATGTGTGCAAACACAAAAGTCATTTCATGTGTTTCCTCTTCATCTCTTGGTTATTTTTCGCTTGTTTGACCAACTATCATCTTTGACATGTTGACTTCTATGCCATGCTTGCGACCTTGTTCTGGTGATATCGAATGTTTGCCTTTGTGTACATGAGTTGTTTCAACTATGTAAGCACCCGTTACACTCATGCACAATGTTGTAAGCATTGTCGCGCAAGTGTCATCACGATTGTCCAAATGACTATCCCAAGTGTCCCACTTGTCGTTTTCACCATTTGACAGTCTCAGAGAGGGTCATGTTGAACACATGGTGTCATGTTGGATTAAGGTGTCTCTTCATTGAGTCATGCTAAGTGTGTGTTCACAAGGTCATATATACACGAATTCACTCACTCATACACTCAACTATTTTTCCCAAAAGTCTCTCAACCAAACAACCCTCCATCAACCAGACCTCCACTTGACTACACTATGCAGTCTCAGGCCTCAGTGACATCCATTGTTGCCCAAAACTATGTAGAACTTGAGGCTGTCCTCCCAAGTAGTTTGCATTATGCAGTTATGGAAATGTGCCAGCTGACTGTCTCCCAAAACTACGCAAAATTTGTACAAGAAGCCATTCTAGTTTTCGCTTCCCCTAAGACCATCCACCAAGCCTCCCTTTGGTCTATGGAAAAATTTGATTTTAGCTATAACCTAGGGTTGCACTCATCTCCAAAACTGCATAATAGTTGTGCAACCTTCTTACCTGCAGAAACTGTGCATGCATGAGGGGCAAGAACTTGCTGCATGTCACTGCATTGTCCCAAGAGATTGCATAGATCTATGAGGAAGTCCCCCTACTGGTCTACTCTCCACTCCTCCTAAAACTTACGAAGATTTCATTGACATTCCACCTACTACTGCTCCACTACTGGGGTTAGTGATGTATGGTGTATGAATGTGTCTTGGAAATTTCACTTAAATTTCTAGAAGCTTGTCACAGGCCAACACGTTTTCACACATGTAGTGTATTCATTTGTAAGACTATTATTTGGATGCTTGTAATGCATGTTACTTTAACTTGTACTAATATAGTTGAACTATTTCAATTTTTTTAGTGCATATGCTATTGGAAATGTGTTCTATCAGTTATTATCGTTGTCTCATCCATGTGGACTACTCCCTCGGACAATAGACGAGTTCATTCTTGTATATTTTTTATAACAACAGTCACATATTTTTGGACTACTCCACTAGAGGCTATGCAAATCTTTTTGTGCTATGTGTGTGGCTACCTGAGTTGGGACTGCTCCCTCTAAAATAGAGACTCACTTTCACCCTCCCCCTCTACAGTGAAGGATCTTAAACACAAGTTACACTAAGCACTCACGAGGCACATGTACCTTGCTTTTTGAAGAACAAGTATATCACTCTCATGTGCTGACAAGAGAGAGCTAAGGCATATCTTTAAGATAATGGAAATTGGGCCATCATACCAGATGGGACTACTACACCAAATTGTGTGAGGTCTAGTTGGGACTTCATACCAGGGAGATCCCATGAATGTTGGTGGATCTAGCACAGTAAGGACATAAGCATTTGGAACCCTTCCCTTCTTGCAATAATAATCCCTTATTTTAATGCATTACTTCTTAATTATTGGTGGTGAAGCCAGAATAGTAGTGGAGAGACTGACTCTAGGAATATTTGAAAAGACCTCCAAATGTTGCATCTCTTGGATTACCTTTTGAGGTTCCATAAAAGTTTAGCTTAATAAATCCTTCAGGGGGGAGAACAAAATTAGAAGAGGAAACTCTAGGTGAAACCAAGAATTTCCAGGAAAATGGAGCCAACATTTGTGTAACGATTCAACAATGATAAAATCCTAGCTTCATGAGGGGCTACCTAGAAATAATCTGGATTTTGTTTCTCTTCAACTATAGTCTCTCTTATGTTTTGTACTATTCCTGTCCAAATATTTGTTTGTGTAAGTCTCTGATATTTGAAGATTCTTCAATTTCTTCCTTCCATATTTGCTAGAGGAGAGAGCCCACTATGAGATTCCAAGCCCTATTGTGGACTAGGCGGGAAGAAAAGTTATTCCTCCATAGTTCAATGGAGGCTCTAATACTAGTATGATCCTGATTCGTGTGCCCAAAAATATGTCTAATGTTCCTCCCTAGTTGGTCCATGAGAGGGAATAAATTTAGGAGATGTTCCATGTCCTACACTTTTGGTTCATGCATACTACAAAGAGACGGTCCTTGAGTCCCTCATTTTTAAAGTTGATCCTAGGTAAGGATTCTCCTTAGGTAGACCAACCATGAGAAGCAAGATACCTTCTACCAATATTTACCTTTCCATACTTTCCCCCACATTGGATTAAGACAATCCATTGGTTCGTCCATGGCTAATCGGTAAGCTCCTTTAATTGTAAACATTCCTCTAATTAACTGTCCCCATCTAAGGATGTTCGGTCCTTCTAGAGTTGTAAGCTTTGTGGATTTGAGTTATTTTATCATGACATCCCATTGATTTGATTCCTGTGGATTTGGTTAGTCACATTTTTCTTTCCATTTCCTCCATGTTGTGCTTGTATCCAACTTCCAATATTGTTAAACCAAAGTGCAATTTTGACTATTAGTAAAAGCGAAAACGTCTATAAGATCCTGTCAACTGAAGAGATTTTCCCTCTGTTTCAAAGAGTCCTACTAGAAACATGTCTATCCACCACTTCTACTTTCCTAGATGGTAAGGGATCAAATCAAGTCTTTGTTTTCCACTGCTAAATTTGAGATTTAAGATCTTGTCGGGGTGGTCTCGAGTCTTAAAATTTCTTTGGCTAAAGATGCCATTAGGTATTTACAGGTCCATATTGTCTTCTAAAAATCCATTTCTCCCTAAATCCGTATCCACCAAAGTTCCCCTCCCATTACATGTTTAATAATGTAAGGATCTCGTAACCCAAGACCCCTAATTATCTTAGGTTTGATAATATTAGTCCAAGCTACAAGTGCCCACCTTTTTGCTTCTTGGGCTCCTCTCCATAAAAATTTCTTAAAAGTATCAGCCATGTTGGCACATGAAATTTTAGGTGCAATAAGGATCTAGATGGATATTGGTCGCCACCTGTCTCTTTTTCTTGGAAACCCACCATTGTTCTTTCATTTTTTTATTTCAGTTTCCTTAATTGTAGCACAATTTACTATTTTTGGATGTTTTTCATTTTTGGGCAATAGGTGTCTAGGTGGTTTTAATGAATTTGGGTTGTAGTCCTTAGAAATATCTTTCAAACGAGGTATCATGTGCGTCAAACGGAGATAACATGACCAAGTTATGATTGCAGGAAGTTGGTTGCCCAAATAACCCCAACGAGGCCCATAAAATCTTGGTGTTACATCTCCTCGGGTAAGGGTCTTGGTTGTTTAGGGTTTTATATTATTGTTCAATAATATAAAATCCCTTGAGACTCATTGTAACTCAGTTCAAAGGCATGTAGTTGCCGCATCTCTTCTCATAGATAAGCTACCATCACCTGAGCTAGTCTCATTTCCATTCTGTTTGTAAGCATATTTCATTATTTGATATTAATGAAAGGAAGTTTTATTTCTACTACATCTCTGTATTTTTGTTTATATCTATAATTTGTTTCATTCCTATTTAAATTTGGATGAAGAAAGCCATGAGAGCTGGTAAATGGGAATGAATTGCAGCATTGTCTTCAAAAGAACAACATAAACAACTAAGTTTAGCGCTCGAGAGGACCATTGATGGAGTGTAGCATTGATTTTTTCTAGAATATCTTTCCAGCAAGAGGTTCGGAGGGAGCTGACCACCATAGGGATGCCCAAATATAGAAGGGTTCCAATATTGAAACCAAGAGTATGGGCAAGGAAGGTTTGAGTAATGAGTGGAGCATTGAAAAATAAGATGTTTGATTTGTCATTATTGATCACAGTTCCAAAGGATTGCATAAATCATGGAGGATGTTTTTAATTTATTTTACTTCACAGAGAGATACTTGGCAAAAAACCATAATGTCTCAACATTTTTTGATCGATTAGAGTTAATCATTGCCCCAGAGATAGATTCCTTTGATTTTTCTTGCATGAATGCTTGATTTGATATATTGGCTAAGGCCATATGTGACTAAAATAAAGGGGAAGGGGGAGATAGGATCACCTTGGCGGAAACATCTAGTAGGTTTAAAAGTATTTGTTGGGGAGCCATTAAGTAATATAGAAAAAACTGGTGAGGAAATCAAGGATGAAGCCTAGTCTATCCACCTATGGCCAAAACCAAAGGATTTTAAAATTTTTAGTAAGAAAGGCTAGTTCAGACGGTCGTAAGCTTTGGAGATCTCAAGTTTAATCAACATACCATTAGCTTTAAGATGTTTTATGGAATGAATAGCTTCTTGGGTTGTAATTATGCCATCAATATTTTTTTGACCTTGGACAAAACCCATTTGCTCAGAAGATATTAATGAGGAAAACAAAGGCTTAAGTCTATTGATGAAAACAATGGAAATTGGTCAAAAAAATTGAGGCTCTTCCAATTTAACAGAATTAGGAATTAAAGCAATAAAGGGAGAGTTTAGAGGTGGATGTGCCTTTTGATTTATGAGAGATTCCTCCACCACTTCTAGGATATATTGACCCATAAATAGCCACCCTTCCTAAATGAATTTCGTTGTGAATCCGTCTAGACCAGGTGCTTTGTTACTTGCTAATAATTTTACTACCTCTTCAACTTCCTCAAGAGTAATCATTCACATTAAAGCCATGGTTTGATCTCTGGATATTAGAAGAGGAATTTGCTACATGATTTGCTGGATTACATTACATCTCTCTTGATTAGGTTCAAAGAGGATTTTATGGAAATTCTCAACCATAACATTTTATATATCATCATTTTGTGTGAAGCAATTTCCATTGGAATATTTTAGCAAAAAGATTATATTCTGCTGACAGTGTTGGATCATGGCCTTATGAAGGAAGCGAGTGTTATGTTTCCCTTCTCCAAGCCACTGAACTCGGGATTTGTGTTTCCACATTATCTCCTCTTATTTTCTTCTGTCCTTTAATTGTGTTAGCGACTATCCTTCCTCTGCATCTAGGCGTCCCAACTAACCTTCCGTTATCATTTAATGTTGAATGCTTTGCATGCGCTCTTGGAGTTGTTGCTGGTTTTTCTGAATGTGCCCAAACTCCTCCTTATTCCATCTTTCGATATTCTTCTTAAGCTCTTTTCAGGAGAAGTTGAATGGTATGCATGCTATTTCGGCCATGAGTGTCAAAAGCTTTCTATCAACTTTCAATTTTTCCAACAAATGATGGATCACAAAGCTATAGGGCCTCAAAGTAAAAAGGTTAGTGTTAGGACTCCATATTGTCTACTTTTGACCTTATATTTTTTCATGATGTTACCCTCTTTAGCCCATAAGTTGAAACCCTTGATAGCATTTTGACCTCATGATTCCAAGGTATGAAGCAACTCTCCTCATTGCTATATGTTTAATTATTCAACACATATTCATGTTATCTTTATAATTAATCTCTGGAAGATGACTAAGTCGTTGACAATTGTTGAAACTGTTCAAAGTCCGCAGAATTATAATTCACATTTGCTGCAACACCAGAAAAAACAACTGACTAAAGCGGGTAAAACCTCATTTTGCAATGGGTGAAATAACAATTGTCTAGTGGGGCAGTAACCGTCTGAAGCTGACAAAACTATACTTGCAAAACATATTCGCAGATGCTGGAACACCAGGAACAACACGAGAACTTCAAGGGAACAATTGAGATTTACCAAATCGATAACAATGACGAACCAGCCAAGGATAGTACAAAGATCTCAAGGAGATGGACGAAGTATACCAGTTTTGCAATAGTAGAAGGATCCGGCTAACAAAGGATGACAAAGTTACACATTGTTGTAACAGCATGCTGTAATAGGAATTGATTTCCTATTTTTGTACAAAAGGGTCAAACTGAATGAATAATGACAATCTATTGTAATAGATGTCTCCTCTATAAAGAGGAGACATCTACAGTTGAGAAGTAGTGAGTTGTAATGGAAGTATTGTAGTGCAAAGCAAGTCTAAATCCTTATTGTAATTGGACATTTTGGTAGATGAATAAAGCACTATTCTGAGCATTTCAACTTAACATCTGTGTTCCGGGGAATCTTGTGAGAGGGATAGGGCCCACCTTCTTCACAAGATTCACCCATTTCTTTTCTGTTAAGTGTGTGTGTGATTTCTGCGTATTTCTAGCCATGCTTCCGATATTTCCTTTTTGTTGATACTCTGTTTTCTTAATCGATTGGCGCTGTGAAAGAGTGTGTCACCAGTGATTAGGATTTTCAGTGTGCATTGGCAAATTGGTTACAGAGGCAGGTGCTGAACATCCTTATTCTGAGGACAGGGTCTTAGTCCTCTGTTACAAAACAACCATCATTTATTTCCGCAGATTTGTTGCCATTAGTTAATTGCTTTTATTTCATTTCTGCAATAGATCGTAGCTGTTGTAACATAGAGTAAGGGTTTGATAGAAAGTAGATTTTTTTATACTACAACCTTTAATTCTTTTATAATTGAGTGCATATGGTACGAGGTCACCTTTGAAACAAAAGGACTTTCCTGGGTTGACAATTTAATGTCGTACTCGACTGTTTAATTAATAAATAATTCGAGCAGCCAACATTTTGGCGCCATTGTCGGGGAAGGCAATTAAAGATTTTAAAGGCATTAATGATTTTCCTTTAGAATAACAGGTGCATGAGAGGACGCAGGAAAGCTAATTTTATAGGCAGCAAGGGCACAGGAGGAGGAAGAAAAACTTTCATTGACGAGATCATTTCAAAGGCCAAGACATCCCAGAGAACAAGTTCCCGAAGACCTCAGATCCAACATTCCTCTCAAACAGATCACCAGACAGAGGAAGTACTAGGACCTGAAAGGAAGCTGGAAACACCAGAGCACGTTGAGGAACCTATAGAAGAACCCAAAGAAATAGAAGATACTGAAGACAGAGCAAGCGATTTAGGAAAAAGACCAATGGAGGATAACAGAGCAGAAGGAAGGGGGGAAAATTCACTCTCCACCCTGGAATTTCCTATTGGAGATCTCCCAAAAGGAACAATCCCTATGAAGAACATTCCACCTGTAGCACTACCTAAGGGTTATCCTCTGAAGACCCTGATGAGTTCCTCTTTGAATTTGATATACTGTGTAGGAGTTATGATTATGTAACTCCTGCTCAGAAATTAAAACTGTTTCCAACAACATTGAAAAGGAATGCGTTAAGGTGGTTTATGAGCTTAGGGGCTCAGGTAATCACTATGTGGGATCAGATGAAAGAAAGTTTTCTGACCAAATATCAGGATTACTGCCGAACAAGAGAATGGAAGGAAGAATTGTTTAAAATGGTTCAGAGGGAGGATGAGAATTTGGAGGACTTTGTAGAAAGACTGCAGTATAATCTACAACGATCTGATCATCCGACTATGAGTAAGGATATTCTGAACACAATATTGCTAAAAGGGGTACGAGATGACTGCTTGGATATGCTGAATATGCATGGAAAAGGGGATATTTCCAAGGAACCATTTGATGAGATTATCAACCTCTGTATGAGATGTTCCAGAGGAGCAACAAGCAGACAAAAAGCAGGGGCAGTATATACTCTAGAGTCTAGAAATCAGCAAGTGGAGGAGTAACACGAGCCGAAATAGGTAACTTGCTTGAAGAATTTAAAACCGAAATGTTAAGCTCTTTTTCTTCACAAATTGATGCCCTACAGGTTGAAAAGAAGCAGGCAGAGGCAGAAGCTGCTCTGGTTATTTTCTGTTCTAAATGTAGAGAGGTGCACCCACTGAGGGAATGCCCATTGGATAGGGTACCAATTTTCACCATCTGTGAAAAGGATCATGAGACTCAACAATGCCCTTCTTTGCCAGGAATAAAGGGAGCACTGCAATCAATTGAAGAGGAAGTTGAAGCAGTGTACCTGATGACACAGAGGAGGCAATGGCAACCACAAAGACAAGGTATGAATTCTAACACATTTAGTCGTTGGAATAATCATTCTCCTTTTCAAACAAATTACCCACCCATGGATCAAATGCAATACCCATCCTTTAATCCAATGCATTTTCCACCCATGCAGTAACCAAATCCTCCTTTTACCGATCCTACCATGTGGAATCCTTGGCCTCTACAGTAACCTTATTTCAATCAATGGAACCCAAACTGGACAGCCCAATAGATTCCATTTCCTCAACACCAACAATCTCTTTCCTTACCATCTAACGCTCCACCGAATAACCAAACAATCAGACCCCAACTGCCTGTATAACCTAACCCCAACCCGAATAATAATAAAGCTCTGCAGGTAATTGATATTCAAAGTCAACCTGTTTCCCCTTTGCAATGCAATGATATCCATTTACGTTCTGGGAGAATAGTTGAACCCATCATTGATGATATTACTGACTCTGAAAAAGAGGAAACTACAAAGAAAGTCATCTAACAACAATGTTGAAACAGTTGAATCATCTTCTAACAAGACTGCTCAAACAGTAGAGCCACCCTTCCCTGAACGTCTAGCTCTTACCAAAACATTTGAGCCACCTGCTTTTAACCTTTTAGGAGAACTACAAAATTTATATGTCAAAATTCCGCTATTGCAAGCACTAAGAGATGTTCCCATTTATGCTAGAACTGTTAGGGATATCTGTATTAAAAAGCCTGGAAGAAAAGCTAAGGAACCCCTCACAGTCCATGTGATGGGAGAACTGACTGCTTTGATGATAGAAAAATACCCCGCTATGAAATATGGTGACCCTGGTCACCCTACAGTAACAGTTCAGGTTGCTAAGACCTTTGTCTCTTAAGTTCTAGTAGATCTGGGTGCTGCAATAAACATTATGACACTTGAGACAACACAATTACTGCAGTTGAAAAATTTAATTAGGGAAACCCCAACCATTCTACAGCTGGCTGACCGCTCTACAATTAAACTCGAAGGAGTCATTGAAGACCTGGTAATTTCCGTAGAATATTGGAATTACCCAGCCGACTTTGTTGTGTTACAAACTAAAACAAAGTTGGGGGGTCATCCACTGATTCTAGGAAGACCTTGGCTGGCTACAACAGATGCCTTCATCAGCTGTAGATCTGGATCAATGACAATATCTAATGGGCAGGAAACCAAACAAATTACTCTTTATCCTCATGCCACACCCATGATTAATAACGACAATTCTGTATGGGTAGATTATGAGGATGAGGAAACCCAACCTATTTTAACTGTCGGACAAGCTTTAACTTTCAAAGACTCAACCGAAGATGAATTAATCAGCAACATTATTTCTGAACCTTCTTCGGTCAGTCCAGAAATACATAATCACTTCACTGCAATCTTGGAATCTGAATCCCAACAGAACCTTGAAACTGAAAATCTACCTCAGACATTACGCTGGCAGCTCCTCCCAAATATAACATAAAATCGAGCCAGGTAAAACATTAAATATAAATCCTAATCTAACAGATGATCAAAAACAACAGTTAATGAAGCTACTCCGTGAAAATAAAGAAGCATTCGCATGGGATTATACAGATATGAAGGGGATTTCTCCTGAACTATGCACCCACCGCATTTATATTAAAGAAGGATCCCGCCCAGTCTATCAACCCCAACGACGGATGAATCCGAATTTAAGGGAAATTGTAAAGGAAGAACTTCAAAAATTGTTGAATGCAGGATTTATATATCCTATATCTAATAGTGAATGGGTTTCTCCACTAGTAATTGTACCCAAGAAAAATGGGAAATGGAGAGTATGTGTGGATTATAGAGCCCTAAATAAGGCCACCCAGAAACACCATTTCGCTTTACCATTCATTGATCAGGCATTAGATAACTTGGCAAGCAAGAAATTCTTTTCCTTTTTGGATGGATTTAGCGGATATAATCAAATCAGGATTGCACCCCAAGATCAGGACAAGACCACTTTCACTAGCCCATGGGGGACCTTTGCCTATACGGTTCTTCCATTTGGGCTATGTAATGCCCCAACAACATTTCAAAGAGGAGTGATAGGGATTTTTTCTGATATGTTAAATGATTCTTTAGAAATATTTATGGATGACTTTACTCCTTATGGCATGACCTTTGAGGATGCATTACAGAACCTTGAAAAAGTACTTAAGCGATGTATAGAAGCACACCTTGCCTTAAGCACTGAAAAATGCCATATGATGATGAATCAAGGTATTGTATTGGGTCACTTTGTCTCATTCTTAGGAATTCAAGTCGATCTAGCTAAAATACAGGTAATTCAGACCCTCCCTATCCCCGAAATGCAAACTAATGTGAGAAGCTTCTTAGGACATGCCGGGTATTATAAAAGACTTATCAAGAATTTTTCTAAAATAGATGCTCCTCTATTTGTGTTACTAATGAAAAATGTTGAATTTAAGTGGACTGATGATTGTGAAAAAGCATTTGATGAACTTAAACATCAGTTGTCTACAGCTCCCATTTTGAGAGGACCTGATTGGGCACTCCCCTTGCATATATCCTCTGACACTGTGATTGGAGCTGTCTTGGGACAAGAAGAAAATAGTCTTCCCTATGCCATTTACTTTATTAGTAAAAATATGACCCCCGCAGAACTTAATTATACAGTTGCTGAGAAGGAATTTCTAGCAGTTATTTATGCTATCAATAAGTTTCGGCATTATATTACTAGTTATACTACTTTTGTGCATATTGACAACTCGGCCATTAAATACTTAATGAACAAATCAGTTACAAATGCTCGAGTTACCAGATGGTTATTTTTATTACAAGAATTTGATATCACAATTGTAGACCAACCAGGAAAAGAGAATGTAGTTGCTGATTTCCTTTCTCGGCTAAAAACTAATGAAAATATTCGAGTAGATGATTCTTTTCCTGACGAATATTTATTTGCAATATCTGCTCACTCACCTTGGTATGCAGACATTGCCAACTATTTAGTTGCAGGGAAATTACCATCACACCTATCGCATAGAGTAAAAAGGAAAATCATCCAACAAAGCGCTAGGTACAACTGGATAAGCGGGTGTCTGTTTCACACAGGACTCGATCAGGAGATCTGGAGATGCATTGGCGAAGATCAAATTTATGATGTATTGAAAGCCTGCCACGATGGACCTTGTGGAGGGCATTTTGCAAAAAAAAGAACATCACACAAGGTTCTCAGGATGGGTTACTATTGGCCCTCGATCTTCAAGGATGCAAGCAAATATATCAAGGCCTGCGATAACTGTCAAAGAATGGGCTAACCTAATCACAGGGATGAAATACCACTCAATCCCCAGGTAATTCTTGAACCTTTTGAAAGATGGGCACTAGATTTTATAGGTCTCATTAACCATCCATCCAATAAAAATGTTTATATACTAGTATGCACGGATTATATGACTAAGTGGGTAGAAGCTAAGGCACTCCTCAAAGCTAATGAAGAATTAGTATTAACATTTTTATTTGAAGAGATCTTCCTTAGGTTTGGATTGCCTAGGGAGCTATTCACTGATGGGGAACTTCCTTTTAACTCTCATGGATTCAAATACACATTGTAGAAATACCATATTAAGCATAAAATGACCACACCTTATCACCCCTAGGCAAATGGGCAGGTGGAGAGCACCAACAAAGTCATAGAAGACATTTTGACAAAAACAATAAAGGAAAATAGGAGGGACTATTTTCAAAAGTTGCCTGAAGCGCTATGGGCTTATAGAACTACTTGGAGGAATACTACGGGCTTTTCACCCTATGAATTAGTTTTTGGTAAAAATGTTGTTTTCCCTGCGAAGTTTGAAATCAAAACTTTAAGAACTGCTTTAGCTGTTAACCTTGATTTGACTGATGCACAGACAGCCAGGTTGCAGTAGCTTCAGGAACTGGACGAGAAGAGGTTGGATGCCATCCATCGAACAACCATGATCCATAAAAAAAGAACCAGATGGCATGACAAAACCATTAAGCAAAAGCAGTTCCAGAAAGGTAATTGGGCTTTACTGTATGACTCCCGTTTCAAAAATTTCCAAGGTAAATTAAGAACAAGGTGGCTAGGACCTTATGAAGTAGATGTTGTTTTTCCAAATGGAATAGTCAGACTCTTAACGATTGATGATAGTAGAACACCATTATTAGCGAGTGGGTATCGACTCCGTTTGTATCAATGGCCTGTTTCTAAAAGAGGATTTCAAAGCTACTTGCACGACAGACTTACATTATGTTTTTTTGAGGGAACCTGTTGTCCCTCAAGGCACTTAAATTTCTGTTTATTTATTTATTTTTAGATTATATTTCTTAACTAATAATCCTTGCCAAGGGTTGCCATGTTACAATTAATTGTTTTGCAGATCTTAGTTTCGAAGGATGGCTGAGAATAAAAATTCCAAAAGAATCACTTTGCAGCTTGGAAACATTTTTCAGACCATAAATCAGTCTTTCATTATGTCTCGTTGCTGCAACACCACTTCTCGTTGCTGCAACACCACTTCCCGTTGCTGCAACACCACTTCCCTGTTGCTGCAACACCACTTCCCGCTGTTGCAACACCAACTCATGTTACGGCAACATCACTTCTCAATGTTGTAACACCAGTTTCAGTACTTAATGAACTATCATCCCGATGGAACATATTATTCTTCATTAAAGGAACCAGCCATGCACTCTGATAATTATACTTCTTCACTACTACTTCCTGTCAGTAATAAAAATCGCCTGTATTTTCACGCTTGTAGACCCTTTGTAATCATTATTGATCCAGCAAAAGACAAGATAAGACTTTTTGGTGCGCAACTAAAGGTAAAAGTAAACGTACGCATGTTTAAGTGTGGATATTAAATTATAGTTAATGTGGATATGTTGATACGACTGCCGAAATCATTGTACTACCAATCAGATCATTCAGCTGTAGATTTGGGGGGATTACCAGAATATTGTAATTATTGCATAACACGTCAATCACCGCCACCCTTAGTCCTCACGGTAATATCTAAAAGTCACCTCATCGTGGCATATCCTCATTTGTAACGGTTTACTCTGTCTCAATCTCGGAAACTCGGCTCTGCATTGTGTATTTTCACTGGATCAGTAGCTATGGGGGGAAATCTGATTACACATGAACTTGGCAAAACAACACTACTGGAACTCTACCCAGAGGTTTACCAAATTTTCCTGCAAGCAGGATGGGTAAACTACTTTAGAAGACTCCTGGATTTCAATACACAACAAGTGTTGGAGTTCGCATGCAACTTAAGAGAAGGATTTTCTATGGTCTAGGGAGTACAGATTCCAGTAATAGAAGAAGACGTAGCCCAAGTTTCCTGGTTACCAGTCAATGGTACACGCTGGTTTAGTAGGAAACATCTTATTCTGAATGCGTAGCAAAACGTTTTCCTACCAGGCAAGCATGTGGAAGCCAAAGTCAGAGGGGTCGCACTTCAGTCACTGCCTCCACCATGGCCAAAGGTTGCGAAGTTCGTTAAGCAGTATTTGACTTGCGAAGGTCGTTACCAGGTAACTTACCAACACGACTTCGTTTTGTTAAATCATTTGAGGCATGGTCAGTTAATAAACATGCCCTATTATCTATTGGGTTGTCTGAAAAATATGCCACGCTATACTGTAAAAGAAAAGCATATGCTCCTTTCCCTGAAACATCATCGTTTAGCCCAACTCCTAATAAATAGAGGCTTTGCTCTAAATCACCCACCCCCCTCATTAATTCTCCCCAGCAAATAGAAGAAGATCCTCAACAGGCAGAGGAAATTCCCCAACAACCGGAGCAAATACCCCAGGAAATTCCCCAACAACCAAAGAAAATACCCCAGGAAATTCCCCATCAATTAGCAGCAGAAACACCTCTGCAGAGGACCCCATCCCCCAATGAAGCTCCACCATCCGCCCCCATGCTTCATATCTCCACTGACGAATCCAATGATAACACCCCCATCATCTTTCTTAAAAGAAAAAAGCAGCAGAAAACTGAAACTCCACCAAAAAGAAGAAGAACCAAGGCTTCAGTCAAAGCAGCTGCTATTCCTAAGGAAAGTGGCCGAAAAAGAAAAATTACTAACTTTCCTTCTTCTTTACCAAGGCAACAAACACGGTCATCTGTAGCAGCTAAACCCACTAGCCCCATTATCCCCACTTCTCCACCCATCACCCTAAAATCCCGCACTCCAACCATTCCTGAGCATTCCCCTTCCTCACCCTCTGGGGCTGAGATGCAAAGCGTTGATAGTTTTGTGACATTACTTTCTAAGGCATCTATTACACAAGAAACAACTGCCAAAAAATCTAAAGTAGACACCCAAGATAATATTGGGCGAGTGGCTGTTACACAAGAACCAACCACTGACCCAATAGGTGACCAAGGATAATTTTAGGGGCGAATGTTCGCCCTTTGGCGAAATTAAGGGGTTTTAAATTTTTAGTGGGCGAATATTTTGTATCATAGTAGATTTTTACAAATCACCTCAAATAGCCCACCTTATTTTAAGGGAGAGGGTAAAAAAGGTAAATTTAGCCCTTGAAATTAGGAGTTACAACCTTCCATTCGCCCATTTTCAAGAATAGGTTTTATTTAAGTGAATCCATTCGCCCATTTCAAGAATAGGTTTTATTTAAGTGAATCCTATGGGCCAAATGCCCTATTTGTATATTAGGTATGGTAAATTAATAAAAATATAAATAAACGAGAGGTATCGTAAACAAATAAAACATTTTTTTATATTTACTCCTAAGTCACCTTATATACATGTAAGGGTGTAAACAAATAAAAATATAAGTAAAGTGGAGTTATGGTAAATAAATAAAACATCTTTTTATACTTACTCAAAAGGTATGGTAATAAATAAAAATATAAATAAACTAGAAGTATGGTAAATAAAAAAAACATCTTTTTATATTTAGTCCATAACCCTCGTTCGAAAGAGGTTTTATTTAAGTGAATCCTATGGGCCAAATACCATATTTGTAAAATAGGTATGGTAAATTAATAAAAATATAAATAAACGAGAGGTATCGTAAACAAATAAAACATTTTTTTATATTTACTCCATAAGTCACCTTATATTTACAAACACTCAAAAAATGGGTTATATTTAGGTGAAACCTATGGGCAAAGTACTATGGGACAAATACCATGGACTAGATTGTTATTAATACCATGCAAAAAAACCATTATTAACCCTAATATTAGAATTAATAAAAATATGGCTCATGGTATTGACCCATGGTATTCACCAAAATGGCACATGGTATCGACCCATGGTATTCACCATGGTAGTGAAAGACTTGCCAAGATATTACAAGATTTTAATTGAGTAAAATATTCGCCATGCCTCGTGAGAGATTCGCCAAAAAATTATATATACATATTATATTATTGATAAAATCGCCTTCCATTTTTCCTATATACCATGGAGATTCGCC
>APFE030606043.1:0-13346 GCA_000404065.3 Pinus taeda
AGATCTACTTGATATCTCTTAGTTTCATCATTTTCCATATCATTTGCCTTGATAAAGATCTACTTTACTCAAGGAGGGTCCATATTTTCTCTACAAAGTTCTATCTCCCCTTTAAAGCCTAAGATCTCTGAGACTTAGGGCTTTCTTGTCATTTTCATATTAACTCCTGACATTATTATGTAAATCCCTATCTATTTTCCTTCCCCCTACTAAAACTATGGTGATAATTCCCCTATGTAAATATCCCATCCCTCTGGTTGAAACATAACCATAAATATCCCCTTGGGAATTACTAAGTTCACCTGGACCTTAGTAAGAACCCTCATCTCTGCATAAATTTCCCCTCCAAGGTGTTTGGACTCCTTCCAAAACAAAAAAACCCTCACCAAACCATACCGCACCCTGTGCATTGCATTTTTGGGATTTAGTAATATTTGATTGATAAATAACCAATGCGCCGAAACAAATTAGTCTTTAACCTAAGTCCAAAACCGACCCGCGGCCGCAAATATTAAAGTTTATCGCGCGCACTGTTTCACGAAAAACCCGCGCATCTTCTCCTCCCGTCCACCGTCGGATCAGCCCTCCCAGATCCGACGGCCCTTATGTATATCGGGCGCCCTTTTGTGAGTGTTAGTTAGCACCCGATGTCCGACGGTTTTACCGACGTACACCGGGACAGCTGGCGGCATCCTATTGCATCGGGCCGCCCCTCACAAATACCACCTCTGTACCAAAGGCGGTCCGATGCGAGCCATAACCGCCCTCTCCTTGCATAACGTGGGCGCCGCGTCACTCTGCCACATCGCCTCCACCTCACCCCTCACCTTCCTTCACCCTGCCACCGTGTCCTTGCCACGTCACCCTACCGTACTGCCACATCATCATGCTGACGTCACATCCGTACAGAGGGGTCCCACTGCTGACATCATCCGTCGTACTGCTGACGTCAGTAGCTCAAAAAATGCGCAAGTGCAAAAATCAAGCTTCGGAGCCTCGGATCGAATTTCTGAGGCAGTTTTCGATGCGCGATTAGCACTTAGCGCTAATCGCGCATCGCTACGGGAAATGGGCCATATTGGGGAATCTTTAGGGAATCTTTTGATTCCTCAACCATATTTGCGTCGAAAAACGCAGAAAAGGCCCGATTTTACAAATTTGAACGTATCAGAATACAGAGAGAGACCCGGTTCAGAGATTAAAGAATATCAGAGAAAATATGAAGCCAAAAACCATGTCAGAGAGTATTAGTGTTGCGGCGAAGTGCATCAGTGGAGATCTTCTCAGGGCTCGAGGTGAATGAAGCATTAAAAGAAAACCTTGAAAGTCAAGAAGCAGTTAAGGAACCATTCAAAGCTCACGAACATAAATGACTGCACATTAAATCTCACATCAGATAAGTGGACCAGAACTCAATGCACAGTTATTACAGAACCACTGCACCAAGTCACAGAGGACACCACATCAACTCACTTTTGATTCAGCTGCCTCTGGCGCAGCCCAAAGGAGACTTACTTGCATTTAATTCCAGCATAAGTTAGGTTTTAGAAAGCTTTCCTACAGACCTGTTTAGGTCAGTTGTAATAAATACTTTTAGATATTTTACCTATATTTACCACCCTGAAAAATGTAATAGGGGTTGGTTGGTTGGTCTTTGTTGGTTTGATTTTGTTTGCTAGAGCAGAGACTCGCACTGTATATGTGATAATTTCTATAATCAAAGATTGCTTGAGAGTCCGGAGAATGAACTGTGCACTGTGTTTAATTGGCTGAAGAGTGACTGTGGAATTCATGTGCTTCTACATGGTTCAATAAGTCTTCCTTAACTCTGTTTAGTTGTTCTATTTTTGTTTTATCATCTATGTTCCACCATCTATAATTACAGAAAGAAAGAATAGTTTAGGATTTGCTTGGCAGCACCCTATGCTCAATTTCTGTGATTTCTGCATGCTTTCATCAGGAACAGCCATGAATATGCATACTTAAATGATCATGTTTACACTGTTTATTTCACATATGAATGTTAATTTAGGAATTCTTAACTGCTCCTAGATAACCATTCATTCACCTCCTTCTCTGTTAGCTGATGAAAGATTCTTAATTTCCTTTCATCTCTGACTTTCATTCCATCTTTTCAGCAAATTGGTATTGTTTCATGTGTAGCTATCCTTCTCTATAATCCTCTTGTGTCCAAGAAAACGTAACATCAAGCATTAATCCGTGACTCCATGCCCAATGGTTTGAAACTTATCACACTATCCCTTGCCTCTCTGCTTGAATGCAACTTCCTTCCATTCAAACTCCATCCAAACTTAAACAAAACCCACTGAACCCAATAGCTAGCCTAAAATCATCATCAATAAAGCTAAATCATTAAGAGAGAGCCCTCTCTGATTGTAGGTGGTCTAGAACCTGCAATCCAAAGATTGGTTTGTGGTTACCTCGGCCGTATCCCTTCAGGAGCTTAGGGACAACCTGAGTGATAACATATCTATTTTCGGAAAATGATGGTATTTGCATCGGTCCACACAGTTCAGAGTGAACAATTTCCAAGGGTGTTTTTGCCCTTATACTCTTTCTTGCTGGAAAGCTTTATTTGTGTTGCTTGCCTAAGATGCAGCCTTCACAAAGGCTGTCCGGTTTTTCAATCAATGGCAATCCCTTTACCATTCCCTTTTTGTGCAACAAATTCAGGCCTCCGAAATCGAGATGTCCAAATCTCAAGTGCCATAACCAATTCTCATCTTTCACTTGTTCCTAAAAGACTTCTTGTGTTACAGCTGCAATAGTTCTTCCTTCTTTCAAATCTGCCCTGAGTTTGAGAGGAAACATTCTATTGCTGGTCATCTGCACCTGTGCAATGATCTTCTTACTTGGAGGTATATCTCTGATTGTACACATACCATCTTTGAAGAACACGTTGTAACCTTTGTCAATGAGCTGCCCAATGCTCAAAAGATTACATTTCAGACCATGTACATAGTATACCTCTGGCACAATCATCTGTTCTCCATTTCTTGCTTGGATACTGACTCTGCCCTTACCCTTCACAGATATCTTACTATCAGTTCCTGTTGTTACCTCAAATTTCACATTTTCGTCCAGATTGGAAAACATTGCAATATTTCCAGTCATGTGATTACTACAACATGAGTCTAAGAACCAAAAATCTTCTTGTTTGTCTTGTGCAATGTTACATGTTAACAACACATTCTTTGGATTCTTATTTTCTTCATTTGCAAAATTAGCATTTTGCCTACTATTCATGTCATTTTGCTTTTTCCTACATTCATTGGCATAGTGCCTGTTATCACTTAAAACCACAGTTCACCTATGTCCAAAGATTCATATAAAAAAAAAAAAAAAAAAATTGTTTAAATCAATAGCTTTCTATGTGTGTCACTTTGAACTTAGAATTTCAAAAGGTATTGATGTGAGTCCTTGTAAAAACCGTTAGATACCCTCCATCACTATTGTTTAAAGCATGTCTTGTCTTGCTTACATCATTTGTACTTTGCGCAGTTTCGCAGCGCAATCTGATTAGCCAATTTAGCTGCGCAATGATTTCTCCACCTTTTCGCAGCGTATCATTTACCAGCCATTTAGTAGCGCGTGTTGTAAATTTAAAACTGTCAGCGCTACGAAATCGGGGATTCGGGTCTTAGAAGCGCGTTTTTTCTTGAAATGTCAAGTCTGAGGAATGTGTCATTAGATCCGTCAGTGTCATTAGATCCGTCCATATTTTATCAAGTGATGTCTTCTCCAGGTCATGATAGAATATCATTCCGCCATCAGGTTTTGGATCAAACACATGACAATCATTCTAAGAGGTCTTATAAGGTATGGTTGTGTCATAATGTATATTCATGGTGCGTAAACGTGCCTGCTGTATGACAAGTTGTTTTTTTTAAAGAACGCAAACAAGCCCGAGTTTTTATTTAAAGGATCATTGCAAGCGAGCCTGCACTCTGAAACAAGCGAGCCTGCACTCCGAAACAAGCGAGCCTGCATTCTGAAGCCGAAAATTGTGTTTGAAGTGTTACCACTGTTAAGTTCTCTGTGTGAAGATATCCGAAGCAAGATGGAGAAAAGAGTACATCGATCCGGTAGGTGCCTGAGAACAGAGCCAGAGGGGCTTGATATTACGCTCAGAGATGAAGATGTAGCAAGAGCCTTTAAATATGCTGGTTGCTGGAGGTTTTGCGAAAAGTTGAAGGGAGGACATGCAGAGGTAACGAAAGCTTTTGCATTGAATTTCACTGGCTTGAATTCTAAGGTATCAATGCTAGAGTTTCCTGTGTCTCCGGAAACCATTTCTATTGTCACCGAAATTCCAAGAGGAGGACATGAATGGTTTAAAAATTTTAAATTCGACATGACTCCCTGTAAAGAATTTTTGAAGGAACAGTATGTAAATGAGGACCTTACCAAAGCTGTACCAAGGAATTATATAAAAGAACATTACGCTCTGCTCCTTACAGGCATCCAGAAATACCTAACATGTGAGGGAAGGTACAACAAAATCTATTCATATCATTTCAAACTCTTGTTGCATTTCAAAGGTAAAGCTTCAATAGATATACCTTTCTATTTGTTCAGAAGTCTTAGCAAAATGTGCGACAAAGTCCAGTTAAGGAAAGATGATTGTGAAACATCCTTGTTTCACCATGGTTTAATAAAATTGCTGGTGTTAGATGGTTTGCAAAAGATTGGTAGAGATTGGGATGCTTTTATTTTTATGGCCGGCTTTCAAAACAAAACAGGCCTAACTCCATTGCCGGATAGGGAAAAAGAAAGAAGAATTGAAGAACCTACCATGGCTGAACTCAGAAAAGAGGTAAAAGACCAAAGGAAGCTCAAAATCAAGTCAAGGAAATCAGAGAAGTCTGTGGTCATAAAGGAGACACCCAAGTCACCAAAGGAAAAAAACAAACACCAGAAAGTTGCACCAGGACCAAGTGGAATTGAACAAGCAACAAGAATCAGAACCAGAAGTCAGCTAAGCAGAGAAAAAGGGAAATCAATAGCAGTGGAAGAAAGCCCTATGTCAAAGGCTAGTCTAAAGGATTTGTTGGAGGCAATTGATTTCGAACAAGCTACATCAGTACAGGTTGAGTCAATCCCTATTGACCTAACCCAGTCATCACCTGATAGCACCAAAAAATCAAAAGCCTCAAAAAGGCTAAGGTTTGAGGAATCTGGTAAGGAATGTATGGTCAAACCTCGAAGGCCAATCACCAGGAGACAAATCCGAGCAGCGGAGCAAGTCCACAAAGATGAGGTAGCTGTCAAGGTATCTGAAACAAAAGAAATTAGACAACTGCCTAAAGCAGAGAAGGCAGAGGAAATCAAAAGAAAAATTTATACCAGAGGACAGGCCAAAGAAATGGAAAAGCAGATAGCTCAAGCAGAAAAAGCAAAGGAAGTCAAAAAGAAAGATATGAAGAAAAAAGTTCCCATTGTCAAGGAAACTAAAACCTCATCTTCAAAGGAGAAATGGGAGGCAGCTGAGGAAGAAATGGCTAGTTTAGAGAAAACTGTATCAGAAATTGCAGCCATGGAAAAGGAACTTGCAAAACTAAAAGCTCAATTAGGCAAGTTAGCTGCCAAATAAAAAATTGCAAATTTTTAAGGTCAGATGTTGCTCCAAGTTTTTGTTTTATTTTTCTTAAGTTCATTGGTTTTTGAAGGCATATATAAAAGGAAGACAAATTAGGAATTTTGGAGCCAAGAGCGAAGCTGTAACAGTCACAAAGTAATTGATAAATTCATTGAAGACTGTAATTTTGAAAAAAAACAGCAGTTTCGTAGCGCGCTACGAAACTGCTGTAGGTGACTGTTTTTAAAGAAAAAGTGAAATTGATGCTGAGGTCAGCAAATTTTGTAAGGGAATGCTTCGAGGATAGAGAAGAGATCATAAAAAGCTGCCAAAACATTCAAAGAATGACAGATGTAAGCATTGGAGCAAAAAGGTAGAACATTTTGGTTTTTTGCTAAAGTCTTCCTAAAGCTACTTTATGACCGAAATATTAGGGTTCTGGTAGGGTTATCGAAATTCTGGATTGAACACATGTTCAGTTCACAACACCTCCAGATCATTAGATATATGGTATTATGCATGGTCATCAAAGATATTAAATAGCTTTAAGCACGATCTTTTGAAAATTAAGATGGATAGAAGGCAGGGACCGTAAAAACATAGTATATATCTTCACCAAATGATGAGTCATCAGCACAGTTGGAATCCAAGGCAGCTCATTCAGAGAACGCTTCTCAAATGCATCTCGGCCACTACAGAAAAGATACAGGTGTCAAAGCTCAAGAAAGGCATCATATTCACGAGGAGTCAGAATTAGAGTTTAAATTGGATTAGGACTCTATGTATTTACTGCACAATACCTGATGTATTTAATAAGTTTGTTTAAGAACAGATAAGGTTAGTTAATGATAAACATCGAGCTCCCCTCATGCTGGAGGAGGAGTCTCAAGTAGTTTAAGTTTTGTTTTCCTATATATAGGAAAAACTCTGATGTAAACAGGGTTGGAGATTTTTATCAAAAGACAGAGTTTTCATATTGGCTTATGTAAAGTGTTTTGACAGTAATAGAAAGTACACTGTTTCTTCCCAAGATTCATCTTGTGTTTCAAATGTTCAGAATATATGTGGTTTGGTTTTATTCATCTTGTTTTACAGTTCACTAAACATGCAATCACTCTGAATTCATCACTGATGCTCAGACTTCCTGTGTATGTTTTGTTGAGTTGAGGTTCTTCTTGGTAGATGTTTTGAACAGTGAGACATATTGCCTGGTTCCATGATTGAATAGCTACTTGTTTACTGTAGGAATGTATGACTCCATGAGCCCAATGGGAGAATCCTTATTTTTGTTGTTCCAACCAGCATGAATTTCATATACAAATTAAAGAGTTAGCCATCTTTCTTGTCCTTTAAAGCATATCAAAAATCTGTAAGAGAGCCCTCTCTGACTAAGGAGGCTAAACCTTAGTCTAAAGCCTGGTCTGAAACAGTTTCATGAGATCTTATTAAGTAGCAGCGCTTAGTACTTATTTTGTGATAACAGTGCCCATATTTCTTACAATAATGACATTGAACTTGGGATTTGTCATACCTTTGTCCATGAGCTTGCTGTTTGCTTGAACCTTCATCTTGGTTCTGATTGCAGCTCCTTCCGCTTGTGCTTGCAGGATAATAACTGCCTCTGTTTTGGCTTCTTCCACGACCTCTGTTATTTGCTCTGCCTCGACCTTTTCCTTGGCTGAAAGTCATCTGAGTCTTGAATGTTTGCTCAAAAGAGGAATATGTTCCTCTACTCAGTCTGTGTTCATGAGACATAAGAGAACACTCAGTTCATCTACCGTGAACTGTGAAAGATCTTTTGTTTCTTCTATTGCTACCACAATAGATTCAAACCTTGAGGTAAACTTCTCAAGATTTTCTCTACAATCCTTCTTTCTTCAAGAATCTCACCATAAGATCTTATCTGGGTTATCAACCCAATAACCTGAGTGAAGAATGAATCTATTGTATCAGATTCCTTCATGCTGAGTGTATCTAAGTCTCTCCTCAACATCTGCAACTTTGCAGTCTTCACCTTCTCCATGCCTTGATAGGAAGTTTTGAAAATATCCCATGCCTCCTTGGATTTTCTTGCTGCTGCAATCCGTGGAAAAACACTTTCATGTACTGATTGAAAGAGAAAAAAGAGAGCTTTGGCATCCTTCTTCCTGTCGCTCTTCAACTGGTCTCTTTCTACTACTGTCAAAGCAGCCAACGCTGTTGCATCTGCAGGCTCAGCATATCCAGTTTCAACCAGCTCCCATATTCCTTGAGAAGCAAACAATGCTTTCATTGTTATGGACCAATAACTGTGATTTTTCCCATTAAACTGTGGCAGTTGGGAATTTGTCAAACCTGTTCCAGCATCTGCCATCTTAACTCTGTATAGGTAAAGAAAAGATACTGCCTGTGTAATTAAAAACAAGCAAAAACTTTCTATGCTGGAAAAATCTGCTCAATAAACTTCTTACAGCTCCTACAGTGAAAAACAAACTCTGTTTTTGACTCACTGAGTGCCTAGACTAGCCACTGATTATTTCACTAAGTGGATTGAAGCCATCCCATGTAGACAAGCCAATGACTCCACCATTATCCAATTCCTTGAAGGCAATATCCTTTCCAGATTTAGCTGCCCTGAGAAAATCATCACTAAGAATGTTGCTGCCTTCAAATCCAAGAAGATGATCAACTTCTGCCATAAATTCCACATTACCCTAGGCCACTCTACAGCTTACTACCCTCAAGGTAATGGCTTGGCCGAATCATCCAACAAAAGCCTCATCAACATCATAAAGAAGCTGCTAGAGGAAAACAAAAAGAACTAGCATAGGAAACTCACAAATGCTTTGTGGGCAGACAGACTGTCAACCAAGAAATCTATTGGGATGAGCCCTTATGAGCTAGTATATGGCATGGAAGCCAGATTTCCTTCATCTTTGGGCATTCCTACTATCAAACTGTTACAGGAGATTCAGGTTGAACCAAATGACATGCAGAGAATGGTTAATCAAACCATTCATCTTCAGCAAACCAGAGAGCAAGTATATCACAGAGCTCAAATGTTGCAAGAGAAGCTCAAAAATATGTTTGATAAGAAAGCTAAAGCAGAGGACTTCTGGGTTGGCAGCAAAATTCTAAGGTGGGACTCACGAAGAGAGGACAAGGGCAAACATGCAAAATTTGATTTTCTTTGGAATGGTCCATACATTATCAGCGCTGTGCAAGGCAATAACACATATTTTCTCAAATCTCTAGATGGCAGCACAGCTGAAGAAGGCCCTGTTAATGGCCGAATGTTAAAACATTACCATGATCCCTTTTGACTGAGAAAAAACAGGCGGTGTTATTTTCTGTACATAAATGTTTGTATATATCAGCACTTTATTTTATTTTTGTAACAGTCTGAATGCTAAAGCACGCAGAAGAAAGCAGGCAGTGCTTCACAGCTCACTAGCAAATCAGTTGAGGGAAAGTGTTGTTTCCAGCCCAAAATTTCAAAATCAATCTAACAGTCAGCACTGAGAATTTTCGATGCACAGCAACAACAGAAGATCAAGGCAGTCTGACCTGCTGTTCTTTGCTTTTCACAAGGAGAAGCCATCCCCAAGCGGAGCCACTGTTAGCCTCCTACTGCAGCAAGTTACTCATATTTCATGATTGACATTTTTACAGGCCAAATATGTCATACTTTGCATGATGCAATGCTCCATATTTGCTGACCGACACCAAAAAAAGAGGCCATGAAAGACTGCTAGTCAAAGTTCATCTGCTGCATTCCAATTTTGAAGAGTTATTCCATTTTTGTAAAAATTTTAGCTAAAGGGAGGTCCAAACAGCTTAATCTTGGTCTCCCTAGGTTTCAATTTTCTGTTTTAGAATATAGAGAGTGAATAATCTGTCCAAACAGCTTAATCTTGGCAGATTCTTAGATAGGTAGAGAATCAAAGGAGCCCAACTGCTTAATCTGGGCCCTTGGAAGAAATAAGGGTAGTTTGCAGATAGGAGGACAGAAAAAAGAAAAAAGTTGAAAAGTTGGGTCTGCAAGTCTAAGTGCACCCAAACCAAAAGAAGAAAAAAGGCTAGGTAAGTAGGCTGGGTAGGTAGTTTTGTGGTTGCAGAATCAATGATTATGATCAGTTTTGTGTTTTCAAATGTTATATCTATTCAATCTGTATGGCAAGGAAAGAAATCATATGAAGGACTTCAAGCGAGGCATGACTAACTTCCCTTTCTTCCTCTTCCCTAAGTCATTTACTAACTTCCCCTAAAGAGGTCAAGATCTACTTGATATCTCTTAGTTTCATCATTTTCCATATCATTTGCCTTGATAAAGATCTACTTTACTCAAGGAGGGTCCATATTTTCTCTACAAAGTTCTATCTCCCCTTTAAAGCCTAAGATCTCTGAGACTTAGGGCTTTCTTGTCATTTTCATATTAACTCCTGACATTATTATGTAAATCCCTATCTATTTTCCTTCCCCCTACTAAAACTATGGTGATAATTCCCCTATGTAAATATCCCATCCCTCTGGTTGAAACATAACCATAAATATCCCCTTGGGAATTACTAAGTTCACCTGGACCTTAGTAAGAACCCTCATCTCTGCATAAATTTCCCCTCCAAGGTGTTTGGACTCCTTCCAAAACAAAAAAACCCTCACCAAACCATACCGCACCCTGTGCATTGCATTTTTGGGATTTAGTAATATTTGATTGATAAATAACCAATGCGCCGAAACAAATTAGTCTTTAACCTAAGTCCAAAACCGACCCGCGGCCGCAAATATTAAAGTTTATCGCGCGCACTGTTTCACGAAAAACCCGCGCATCTTCTCCTCCCGTCCACCGTTGGATCAGCCCTCCCAGATCCGACGGCCCTTATGTATATCGGGCACCCTTTTGTGAGTGTCAGTTAGCACCCGATGTCCGACGGTTTTACCGACGTACACCGAGACAGCTGGCGGCATCCCATTGCATCAGGCTGCCCCTCACAAATACCACCTCTGTACCAAAGGCGGTTCGATGCGATCCATAACCGCCCTCTCCTTGCCACGTCACCCTACCGTACTGCCACATCATCATGCTGACGTCACATCCGTACAGAGGGGTCCCACTGCTGACATCATCCATCGTACTGCTGACGTCAGCAGCTCAAAAAATGCGCAAGTGCAAAAATCAAGCTTCGGAGCCTCGGATCGAATTTCTGAGGCAGTTTTTGATGCGCGATTAGCACTTAGCGCTAATCGCGCATCGCTACGGGAAATGGGCCAGATTGGGGAATCTTTAGGGAATCTTTTGATTCCTCAACCATATTTGCGCCGAAAAACGCAGAAAAGGCGCGATTTTACAAATTTGAACGTATCAGAATATAGAGAGAGACCCGGTTTAGAGATTAAAGAATATCAGAGAAAATATGAAGCCAAAAACCATGTCAGAGAGTATTAGTGTTGCGGCGAAGTGTATTAGTGGAGATCTTCTCAGGGCTCGAGGTGAATGAAGCATTAAAAGAAAACCTTGAAAGTCAAGAAGCAGTTAAGGAACCATTCAAAGCTCACGAACATAAATGACTGCAGATTAAATCTCACATCAGATCAGTGGACCAGAACTCAATGCACAGTTATTACAGAACCACTGCACCAAGTCACAGAGGACACCACATCAACTCACTTTTGATTCAGCTGGCTCTGGCGTAGCCCAAATGAGACTTACTTGCATTTAATTCCAGCATAAGTTAGGTTTTAGAAAGCTTTCCTACAGACCTGTTTAGGTCAGTTGTAATAAATACTTTTAGATATTTTACCTATATTTACCACCCTGAAAAATGTAATAGGGGTTGGTTGGTTGGTCTTTGTTGGTTTGATTTTGTTTGCTAGAGCAGAGACTCGCACTGTATATGTGATAATTTCTATAATCAAAGATTGCTTGAGAGTCCGGAGACTGAACTGTGCACTGTGTTTAATTGGCTGAAGAGTGACTGTGGAATTCATGTGCTTCTACATGGTTCAATAAGTCTTCCTTAACTCTTTTTAGTTGTTCTATTTTTGTTTTATCATCTATGTTCCACCATCTATAATTACAGAAAGAAAGAATAGTTTAGGATTTGCTTGGCAGCACCCTATGCTCAATTTATGTGATTTCTGCATGCTTTCATCAGGAACAGCCATGAATATGCATACTTAAATGATCATGTTTACACTGTTTTTTTCACATATGAATGTTAATTTAGGAATTCTTAACTGATCCTAGATAACCATTCATTCACCTCCTTCTCTGTTAGCTGATGAAAGATTCTTAATTTCCTTTCATCTCTGACTTTCATTCCATCTTTTCAACAAATTGGTATTGTTTCATGTGTAGCTATCCTGCTCTATAATCCTCTTGTGTCCCTCTATAACGTTATGTTCACTGTTGAGTTATAAATTGAACAATTTGTTTAATTTATAGCCTAGAAATCTTTAGATTGTTTCTTCTATGATATACTTGGATATATTTGTGTTGATTATAGAGTTTCATCTATATGTCTATGCTACTATTAGATGACTAAATGTTCAGGGATAATTTTTAGCCTTCTAACTTCCTCGCAATTCCTCACATTGATTCCTTGGCTCAATTCTTTAGCTGAGGATTGTCTACAAAGATACAACATGGGGGATCAAGAAAATAATTTGAGAAGCAGATGTTGTAACAACAGATGCCATAACAACATGTCAGTGTTAAAGCTTCTGAAAATGTTGTAACAATTGATGTCGTGATACTCATTACTATTGAAAATGTTGAAACGGTTGTAAAAGTTGATGTTATAACAACCGCTACTATTGAAACTAATGAAATAGTGACCATTACAGTGGATGTTGTAACAATTGGGGGGGGGGTGCGAATTTCATTTCATTTTTATTTTCAAAGCTTTAAATTGGGAAGCCAAAGAGGTGTTTTTTCCACCCAACACTACACCAACACTCGGGGGATTGGAAAAGTAATTTAGAAGCACAAACATAGGTAACAACGGATGTTGGAACAACAAATGTTGTAACAATAGATGTTGTAATAGCAGATGTCATAACATATTTTGTACTAGTGAATGGTGTAACAACAAGCCATTTCATATTGTTTCTCAAACCTTGAAAGTGGGCAGCCAAAGAGGTCTTTCTTTGTAACTTTGTGTTTGTTTTATTCTTCTTTTGAGATCTGTGTAATAAAGTTGTTGGTTTCTTTCATTAACAGATTTATAAATGTTGCACGAATAGTTTAGATACCTGTGAATTTAACATAAGAAACCTTAATGAATCACTTCGTAGTCTCTGCATCTTATTTTATTTCATTTCAAGCTTTTGTTGTAGATCTACTGCTTTAAACATCGAATTTCTTTATGTTCTTCTCTCCATACTACAATGTCAATTTAAAGGTTGTAATAACATATAAGTAAGCTAGTTGAATTTATTCATTAATTTCTCAAAAAACTAGTTCACATTTCATCTATAGGTCTGTCGTCACTTGCCCCACGTGCATGATTGTTTTAGATTAATAAGGGCCTGATAGAGCTAGAATAGTGATCAAACTTATGTTGTAGTCTAAAATGTAGGAAGAATTTTGTTTTGAAAAATCACCATGATGTGTGGTAACCGTACTCCCCATAGGACTAGAAAATGAAGTGTCCTATAGAGTTTCAGGTCCTTTCTTTCAAACCAAACCTTTAAAGTTCAAACACGTTCCAACATGGGTCTACATCATAAAATTTCCTATTTTAATAGTCATGACTCTACATATCTT
>APFE030606048.1:5425-43415 GCA_000404065.3 Pinus taeda
TGAAGATTGACTGAAGCAGCTTTTATCTAAACTTGTTAATGTAAAACAGAAACAGTTTTGAAGGCTTCCTGGCTGACATTCAGGCTTCATCTATAGCTTTAGGAAATATACAGCAATTAGAAAATCCTGAGGAAGTCCCCAGTGGAGTCGCCATTTATGTTAACACCCAGGTTGTTCCCTATCACTTCCAAGGGAATACGGCCGGGGTAACCACTAACCAAGCTTTGCAGTATAGGTCCTAGCCTACCTATAATCAGATAGGGCTCTCTCTTTAAGTTTTAGCTCTGTTTTGTGAATATTTTAGGCTAGTTATAAGTTTCAGTTTTTTGTTTGAGACTTTGGTTGTGAACTGTTGTTGTGAGAAGGGCATGAAATGTGTGAAAGATGCTAGTCCATTGGGCATATGGAGTTAGAATCTGAGATAGTCCTGGTGCCTGTGATGGAGAAAGTTTTACTGCAAGGCTAGATGGCTATTCTTAATATAAATTCTGATTAGTGAGTGAAACAGTGGGAAATGAAATTACTAACAGTGTGATAACAATTTGAACAACAATTTCTACTTAGTAGCATACATGAATTACTAAATAGTAACTGTGAAATATTCAGGGTTTATTGGAGCACTTAAGAATTCCAATTAAACAGTTGAAGTCATAGAAAACATTTATAGTAGAGACAGATTGAGATCAGGGTGTCTCCATGGACAAATCCTAAGCTACTCTTTTTCTTTCTTCCTAGATTTAGAAAAACATATGAGAGATGTGAGTTAAACAAATAATAAAACATTAACATAGATAGAGAACACTTATTATATTAAGCCATAGCACTAGAATCCTGTAGCATTCAATGGTTCCAAGACAACATGCATCAGTAAGACCCAATTCCTGTAAACTCCAAGCTTTGTTTATATTATTCTTCCAGAAATTACAGTCGAGTTCTCCTTTTTAACAAGAAACAACAACCCCTGCAAGCTTATGCGAGGGGGAATATATACAATCGGTTTTTACAAAATATCTAAACCGTTGAGTCACTTGATAAATTAAATACGCTCACCAACTTTACAAAATAGCAGATAAGGAAGTTATTGCTGCCCTAAATATAAAATAAATAGTCTTTAATTATGTCAGAAATCTTCTTGACCTTTGGAGGCCACTGAGTCGGTTGAGCGTTCTGCATTAATGCTGAATGATGTGTCTTTATGCTTTGTCATGCTGTAGCTTTCTCGGACCTGTTACCTGTAGTTGTCAGTGTTGCTTTTAGTGGCCGAATCTTCCTGCTGAGTTGGCTCATTCCCCTCTTCTCCAGTCATAGTGTATGCATCACATTTTCTGAACATGATGACTTATGTTTTTTGATGAAAGCCTCCTGTTCACAGCAACAACTTTATCATTCTGGTCCACCACTCCTGTGTAGGCAATTGATGTCTCAAAATTGCATCTAAGGTTTGATCTGCCTCTATGTATTTGTAGAAGTTTGGAGGCACTTCAAACAAATGTCTGATCTCATTCATAATAAAAAATAAGTTCTCTACTCTGTCATAGAGACTTTGCCCAGATGTTGGCCCTGTTACCTTTGGAGTACTTGATCCTTGAGTGATCTGATTGGTGGCAAATGTGTTCACCCTTTTTGCATAATTCTCATGTGATAGTAGTCTCCCTGCGCTGTTCAACAAGCCAGGAAGACCTCTGCCCTATAATGCTGCAAAATTATCCATGAATCTGTTGACTTCTGTTTGCATGTCATGGCTTCTTCTATCCAATGTTTGTACCAGGCTTTTCAATGTGAGGACCCTCTTTATCAGCTGGATGGTTTCAGTTTTGTTGGATATTCCTATTACTGCCAGCTGAGGACCTGTGCGGCTATTAAGAACGTTGATCATTCTATTGGCTATCTCAGGCATACTGCCTAGAGATGCCCTTGCTCTATGGACTTCCTTCTGTGCTTTGCCTATGAGTTCCATTTTCTCATGGATAGTCTCAATATACTGCCACTGATTTGTTATTGATTGGCCAATGTTGGCCCACAAAACTGTCTTGACCTCAGCCACCACTTTGTCAAGGGTGAGCTCTTTCTCCAGCTCCTTTATCTTCTCTTTGAGAGCTTTTATTTCTCTCCCTTTTTCAGCTATATTCTGCTTGGATTTGTCATATTTTTCATTTAGCTTAGCTAAATTCTACTTGGCTTCATTTAGCTCTGTCATCTGGGCTTCTAGGATCTTGATTTCACTCATCAACTTCTGCATATCAAGGCTCGGAGCCTGCTCTGAGGTTGGTGCTGGTGCTGATGTTGATGGGGCTGTCTACCCTGTGGGAGGAGCAGTAGTCTGTGGGGGCTCCTCAAGGTTTATGATCTCTAGAGGGGGCTGAGAAGTTTGACCTCCTTCTTTCTGCTATAGGGCTTCCTGCAGTGCAGCCTCTGTCTCTTCCAGCTTCCCTTGTGTTTGCACTAGCTGCTTGTGCAGTGCTACCAGCAATGTTGCTACATCATGGTCCTGTCTTTGCTGGGCAACCTCTTCTGTTTGAGGGTGAAGGGTTGCTGGGATTTTAATCATCTTTCTTAGAGCTGCAAGGTCTACATCTCTTATTTTTAGCACTGTTTGTATAGCTTTTGGATCCTTTGGGTCATGCCCAAGCTCTATGATTATATCCTCCAAAGACCTGCCCCTATTGTCTTTGGCCTGAGAGGATGCCTTCTCCAACTCAAGTTGGAAGCTGTATTGTTCAGGTTGTTTTCCAACCTATTTTCCAATAAGGTTTTATCTGCCAGTGTTGAATATACCATCTCACCCGTTTGCTTGTGAAGTTCTATTTGGTCCATAGGGTGGATGTCCTTGGCAAGAACCTCAAGGTTGGTTCTTATATAGTCTGCAGCTGACTGTGGCTGCAACATGGTTGGAATGAAATGACTCATGGTCATTTTCCCTTCTGTTATGTCGTAGGTTGACATAAGCCTCTGCTGATTGGTAGGGGCCATCTTAAGCAACTGGTTGTAGATCTGGAGCTTGAGTGGCTCATTTCTCCTTTTAATGTCGGTGAATTGTTGCTTGATGCCTGTCTCAGCTCTCCTTTGCTGACTTGAGGAGCTGACCTCTCCTCCAAGGGTTCTTTCTTGTTCCCGCTAAAAGGAACTGGCAGATGCCTCCATGCTCGGTGGGCCCATGCCCAATGATTTCCTAATAGGAATTTCTTGCTCGGAGAGGGGATTCATTCTCTGCCTTTTCTCCCCTTGATTTGTGGATGTGGTGAGGGGAGTCTCCTGCTCTCTATCCATCTTCTTTCCCTTTTCTTCTTTCTGTAGAGTTTGCAGCACTGAGGTCTCCACTGTCTTTTCTTGCCTAGGAGGCACATTCTCTTGAGCCTATTGCTCAGTGGATATTGGGGCTTCAGCTGTTTGTTCTTGCTATATTGGCTGCCCCTCTTTTTTCCCTTTTTCTTGCTGTTCTACTTGCTTTTCTGCTTGTTGTTCTGCTATAGGAGCTGGCTGTTCCTGCTCCATCTGCTTCCCTTTATCCTTGCTTGATTCCTATTGAACAGTTCCAGCTACTTGCTGCTGGGCTGTAGAGGATGAGGCAGCTGCTGCAAGTTGCCTTTGATAGGAAGAGGAAACCTGCCCACAAGTTTCCAAGTCAGCCTCTTTCTCAATATTCTTTGCTTCTCTCTGTAGCATTTGCTCTCTAGTCATTGGCTCTTCTAGAGTGCCCTCTTTCTAGCTTAATGAATTGGCATATTTCTCAATATGAGGCAGTCTCACGTGAGCATAGCCACCCAATTTGTATTTTACCCTCCTGAGGGAAATGAAATGATTAGGGTCATAAGGTACCCATTGGAAACTGGTTTGCAGTTTGAGGGTCTCTAGGATCAAATCTGCTTCCTTCCATCCTTCCTCCCTTTTGTTGTATAGAAATGGGCCTAGCTGGTTCCTTACTTTTAGTTGCACCTTCTTGTTTTTACTGTGTAAATGGACAAAGTCTGCATTTCCAAACTGCCTAAAATACTCTAAGGAAAAAAGTCTCATAGGGACATATATTGGCAGCCTATAAGGGTTCAACTCACAGCCATATATTCTGATTACTGTATGGTGTTGGTAAAAGTACCAATCACCAATGCTGTAGGCCTTTGAGAGGTGAAGAATCCTTTGCATCTCATCTGTCAATTTGGGAGGAGGGACACCCAATAACAAGGTCATAGCTGGATGGATAAAAAGGTCTATGAATTCACACTAGGTGTAAGGTGAAAAAGATACATGATGAAAGACTGAAGACCAAAACACTACAGACCTTGGGTTTCCCTGGGCATTTAGCTTCTTGAGAGGAACAGGGAAAGCATCGGGCTGATAAAATAAGAACAGTGGATAGATGTACCTAAGTGTATTTAAACACCCTTTTCCCTTTCTAGGATTCATCAATTGTTCATGATCTTATTGGTAATGTATGTACAAATATAGTGCACAGCAAGGGCGTTCAGGGGAAGAATATGGACAGCAATGGCATAATGGTTTCTAATATCCTCCTGTGACCCATAACCAGGATGTTATTGCATCAAATCCAAAAGCATTTTGCCCGCTCATTGAGATATTGATATCCTATAGGAGGTTCCCACAGCTTCAAATTTTGGCTGAACAAATAACTGATAAATCTTGATGATCTGAGCACTGGACAACTTGCCCTTTTTTTAGCAATCATGATGGAGAGAGGAGTTAGGGGCTTGAGTGTGAAAGTGTAGCACTCATTATGGCCTCAGGGGTGATATGGAACAATACTGAGCCTGAGGGCTGAGAACAGCTCTTTGACATGGATCATAGCTGGAACGGCATTGATTTATCAAGTCTGGGAGGACATTGACTTGAGGGAGATTGTAAATGGGCAGGTTGGAGTCCCAATTCCCTAAGATATCATCTCCACTGAGATATTGGGCTTTTAACTCATTCTGCAGGTGAATATTAAATTTGGAACTCATGGCAGATGAGTCTATCATCTGGTAATCTCTATCACCCAGGGCCTTCCACTCTAGCTCTCTGTGTGGGGCATTCAAAGGTTGAATATTCAGGGCTACTGGTGTTTCCATAGTTAAGTAGTACTTATGACTTGTACTAGAACTGGTTTCAGTGGGCAGAACAACATAGAGGGGTATTTTTGCAAAAGTAAGGCAAATTGTTAGGGAAAATGGGGTAAACTGTGGTGATAATAGTGTAAAATGCTCAAAAGAGAGTTAATTGAGCAAATGCAGGGAATAGTAGCACTGTTTTCCTGGTGAATTAGTGCAGCTCAGGTTTTAAGTCCACGAATGCGTGGACTGACTGTGAATTTAGGAAAGTGTGAGTAAATGTGGGCTCAGCAGGTGAATTTCGACCTTACAACTGAAAACGAATGCTTGTCACCGGGGATTTGATGGAAAATACAAGGTTCCTCACTCTTTTTAATTCAGTTTTGGAGAATTATGGACACAACCAAGCGCGGAGGGGATGCTTTGGATAAATACCTGGTGAATTGCCAACAATGGTCACAAATGCAGGTGGGTTGAAGGCGCCAACAGTCTTCGGGTCGATTTCTGCAGGTTGGCAATGGATGGTCGTAATTTGCATGCAGAGGTGAGCAACAGTCTTTTTGGCAAAAGTGACAAAAAACACGAATTTTGGCTAAAATATGGACTTTTTGGGTTATTGGCGCTTTTTTGGATGATGTCAGCATGATGTCATCAGGTGGGGTCAGGGTCGGGTGACGTCACCATGACATCATCGAGTGACGTGGCAGCCTGTGAGTGGTCCACGGGGATTGCATAGGTGGCAGACATGTCGGAGCGCTGGTGGGCGGGGGTGCTGACAGGGCGCCGAGTCGAACTGACGTGGGCGTGACATAACAGTGACTGGGCAGGCGGTAAAGCACAAGCGGTAAGTAGTTTTTCTTGGACCGCTCTGGATACGGTCATGGTATTGTCAAAGGGCAGCCTGAGAAAATATGGGGGTGATGCGTGGCAGAGGCCTGACGTCATCCTCTGACAGTTTCTCGGGCGGTAAGGTTCGGTGATCAGGGCCCATCTGATATGAATGTGGGCCGTCGGATGGAAAAGCCCAGATTCGACGGTCGACGGGTTGATGAGATGCAAGGACAATACAGAATGCGGGGCAAATAAAATATTATTATTTTTTGAAATGTGTGCCCGACGGAACATTATAAAAAGTGGGTTTTTATGGTTTTTTGCAGAGTTACGTGTTAAAATGGGATTTTACACAGGTTTATTTACAAATAGGGTTTAGGTTATTAATCCAAGCAAATCTCGGATTAATCCCAAGATGAATTTTCCAGCGCTCTTTGGGTCGCACTCAATGTTTTAGCGTTTGAAAACATTCAAAATGATACATAGAGCTATAATGCTTGGGGAAGGGGATATATATATATATATATTGGGTTTTTGCCAAATTTACATAGTAATAGGGGGAATAGGGGGTATAAGGAGTTAAATAGTGATAGATTAGTAGTTAATATGAGTGAAAAAAGGTGGATGAGGGGGGTAAAATACAAAGCTGTTATATGAAATCAACTTAGTTTTTAGGAGGTAGATCAAAATGAAAAGAATTTTTACACAAGAAATGTGGCTCTTAAAAAAACAAAAACCAACAAAAGACTTTGACTTCTTTCATGAACATAGGTGGCATAGGGATGTTAGCCATGAATGTGATGGGAGGTAATATGGAAGTTAGACATGCTTCATTAAGTTGCTGTAAGACTGCTGAAATAGGAAATCTGCACTGGCACCATGTTTTTACCTTTGTTGAGGCCAGTGAAATGCCATAAACCATGCTTTCTGCAACCCCATATACCTACCCACTTTATTGCCTAGCATTTTTTGTTACTCCAAGGAGGGTGCACTTAGACTTGCAAACCCTTCTGTGCCTTTTCTTTTCCTTTGGCTTTTTCTTTTGATTTTCTATCTAAAACTACCCTTATTGCTTCCAAGGCCCCAGATTAAGCAGTTGGGAACCTTCATCCTCTACCTATCTACTTTACCTTCCAAGATTGAGCTGTTTAGACAGATTTCTTTCTCTAATCTACAACAAAAATTGAAACATGGCATGACCCAGCTTAGGCTGTTGGATAACCCTTTCAGAAGTAGGGCAGCATCAACCAAATGTAAGTATATTTCTTCCACAAGAATATGAGATCTTAGTATCACCAAAGTAGATCATATTGGCACTTCCCCTGCCAATCATGAAAAATGAAACCTATTGGTATAGGTAGCTAACAGATGACACCATGAATCGACAATTGACAATAGGAGGTAGTAGCACATTTTGAATCATAAGGAATTCATTGATTGTGAACCACCGATAAAGGGGCTCTCATAAGGGGGCTAGCCCGTGGTCACATAAAGAGTTGAGGAACCAAGGGATAAGGTTGAACACAGAAGGCTAATTAGCAATCGACGATCAGCGAAATTGAAATGTCGCAACTCCAAGTTAAATCCACAATTAAGAATCGTTGATAAGGGAGCTCCGATATAAGGGTTGGACCATAGTCAATGGGAACTCAAAGAACCAAGGGTGCAAGGTTGAGGTGAAGCACATAGAGCTATCAACAATCAACCAATTTGAATGCTGCACCACTATAAAGGAATATTGGTAAAAAAACTGAAACATTTAACGAAGGAAAAGGGATCCCGGACATGAGTTCAAAGGCTCTAGCACCTTAGGGCTAAGCCCTAGGTCACATTCCACCATCACATGAGAATAATTTCAGAAAGTGGCTAAACCAAAAGGGGCCAAGGTAGATCGAGAATCATTGTTCTGTGACACTTTTTATAGTAAAATTCTTGATGCGGTAATGCTTCGATAGAGTAATACATGGAAGGACAAAGGAGATGGAAGAGTTGGTAATTGTTCTTAAGACATGTTATGGCCATCATGGGTGATCACTCCGGGTTACTGTGAGTTGTGAAGCCAAACAATTAAAGAGAAAAGAAACAGGCAAACTAGCCAAATCATTGGGGCAAAGACCTGGCCTGATCAAAGTTGATTACAGGGATGACATAGAGATATTTTCCTCACCGTCATTTAGTTTTCCTTATTTTTGTGTCTTCTGTAATTTCTATTTATTTCCAGGAAGGGAATCAAATCCTCATTGTAATAATTTGGGGAACAGGCCTTTGCACATCGAGACAACTAGTCTGTGAAACAGCTGGAGCTCAGGCTAAGATATTTTTTGTAATTCATATTCCAAGCCCCCCCTCTTCTTATAAAAGGGAGGTAAAAACACTTAAGAAAGGTTATGAATTCTAAAGAAAAGCTACACATTATTTCTGATACTGTATGACTTCCAGATTTTCATCTTTCAGAATATTAATGAAATAGTGGTGATTCCAAACATCGAGTAGTACAGTATGTTACCTCTCCATTAAATTCCATTATGTTCACGTTTCCTCTCTGATTTCATGTAATTGTAGCTACCATAAATATTTCATATGTTCTTACAAATTCATTTATATTGACTTGTTAATGCGCATGCCTATATGTATCTTTAGGATTATATCTTTGAAATTGTGCTCCATGAATCATAACACTCAATTCTCTTTCATCCATTATGTCTATATTTAACTCCGATAAGTGTAGAAGAGTTGAATTTTCAAGCTATATATGATGAGTTATTCTATCCCCTTCTCTTCTTTCATTACTTTGCAAAAGCTGATTAATTTGTAGGTCCTTGAAATACTCGGTCTCCACTAGTTTCTACGTATATTTCTATGAGTTGTATAGGTGAAAGAGTACCAGAAATACATGGCTTATGTCATTGGACGAGTGAACCATCCCAAGATGTTTATTATATATACGTATTTACATATGTGTATAAAATGTATGTGATGTCTCTAGTTTCTTGAAAATCATATGAGACGCATAAAATCTAGATGTTACCAGGCACTGGTCTTGGAAGCAATCCGAGGCTATCTTTGGAAGCGACAACATCTTTTAGCACTATTTCTGGGGAAACTATTGAGGAATTTTTCCCATGGGATATGAAAAGTTAAGCACTCTTTGTGTAGGTGAGAAAATATGTATTGATTGCATCCTTACCACCTTGGTAACTCCACAAATATCATTATCATTTATCATCCTAGCTTCTAGAAAGCCGCAACCTTACTTAGATACCTCTCAACAGAAAACCCGTTTTATATTTGACCCAGAGAAATTAATTTTTAGGAGAGTTTGGAAGGAGAAAACTCCCACTACCTATGCTACTGTCTCATCATTCTTTGAATTTACCTCTTCCATCTCCAACACGTTGTCATCTACTACTAAGATTTTACTCCCAAGGTCCTTACGTACCACGTAGAAGATGATCTAGAGAATTGTGCCCCCAAATGATAGATCAAAGAGAAAGAAATCTCAGTTACAAATCCTTTCATTTCATTTCCTCCTCCTATGGTTGAAAAAGGTAAAGCTATCCTCAATAATAACAGTATCCACTATACACTCAGACATAGTACTTTCAGTCTAATTACTCCAACCACTGTGGTTTTTTCCCAAGTTCCTCTAATAATCTTAATCCTCCCCCACTAATCCAAATGGTTGTTTTGGGTTTCTTACTGAATAAATATGCCCCTCTTGATTTACCTCAACCCTTAAGTGCTATGCCTAAGGACTACCTAAAGCTTTTGCCTAGGTTCAATGAGGAGGATGAAAACACTGGACAGAGACACATTGAAACCTTTTGTGCTTTTGTTGGGTATATAAATATAGAGCACCTAGATGTGATCCTGAGACTCTTTGTGTAGTTCTAGTGAGCACCAGTATTGCATCAATAATTTTGCAACTCTCGGGCTTTCTATTTTACTTTTATCAACCCGGTAGTTCGTAACAAACTTGGAAGTGATGGTGTTGTATGCACAAGTACTAGTTCTTACTGCAGGCTATCACTTGGTCAATTGGCGCAAGATCACTAGGAGCTCAAGCCAACTTCTATGGATTCCAAAAGAAGCTCTATATGTGATAAAACAAAGGAAATCTTACGCTATAGAGGCTACTCTTCTTGTAAACCTAGCAAACCCTACTTAACCAACTAATCCTACTTTTGCAAAAAGAGAGATGAAAAACCATGAAATGTATGTCATTACCTACTCAGGAAGTAAACAAGATCTACTTAAGCTATTTCTAGAAGTAAATGAGAAAAAACATCATTTTGGATTTTTATGTATTTTTATGTGAAATTGTCATGCATGTAATTTATTTGATTGTGAATGTGGTAGAAATTAGGTGGCGATGGAGGGTGAATTTGGAATTTACAGGGGTGTTGGATGGTGTGGATGGGTCCTAGGAGGTCCCAGGAAGCCTTCTGGAAGCTTTTCCTGCAATCAGACTTAAAAAATAAGCCTAGAAGAAAATCTACAGGAGGCTTCTATAGGAGGTCTATAGGAGATCTACAGGAAGATGCCGAGAGCAGTTTTGGAGGATTTGAAGGTAGGAAAATGGGTGGAAAGGGTAGCTGCATGCTAGGATGATGTGTTAACAAGAATGATTAGGAGAGAGAAATATGGTGGGATTTGTTCTAGGAAAGAGAGGAAAATCCATGGAAAAGGTTAGAAAACTAAGGTAGATTTGAAATGAACTCTGGGTGACTTGTGGGGCATAGATCAAATAGAGAATGTGATGACTGATTGGCTAACTTGTTGTGAGAAGAGATTTGTTGGCAGAGGACTAAAAATCAAGCAATGATATTAAGCAATCAAGGAAACTAAGTACATCAAAAAACAAAATTTTGTATCAAGCTAATCTAGATCATGAGCTATGGAAAGAAATGTTGAAGAATGCTATAATGAGAGAAAGCATGGAAGGAAACTTATTGCAATACAGAAATGAGCACGATGAAAGAGCTCCAAAGCAAAGCATTAACCTTCTAATAAACTGGAACACTAGAGATCCTATGGAGAAGGCAAATCTATGTTTTTTGTGGCAACAAGAGGGTCTTGGCCTCAATTCGTGGTCCTAGAGGGAGAAAAGGAGGCCAAGGATCTGTTGATGGCCTTTTTGTATCTTCTTTCTATCACTGTTCAACCTACTATAGAAAACTTAAATGGAAACAACCTTCTAAATCACCAAAAGCAACCTATTCTTAACTAAGAAAGAGATTTATCTAATAGCAACTAATCCATAGACTCAAACAAAGCATATAAATACAAGCAAGAGGAGCTTGGCTAGTTGGATTGGGCCCTAACCCAAGAGCTTCAGCCCTCTAAGGTAACTCAGTGCTAGCTTGAAAAGTACTTCATGTTTATTATCAAAATAATAATAGGATTACATGAAACTTTCAACAAAAGTGAGCTTGAAGTTGAGCAGAGCAAAGCTGCAGCAAAAATTCGAAAATTTGACTAACTTCCTAATGAGGTCCTAGGCCTCTCTACTTATGCAATTGAAGCTCCCAACAGCTTCCTTAAAATTAGGGAGGCTTGTCTCCCAAAACTTGAGATAAACAGAAGTTATCCTCTACTTGCTCAGATGCCTCCTAGTGCATTGGTGTGGTTGTTTGTGCTCCGAGCTGCATGATGGAGAATTCGAAGTGGGGAGTCATAAATGAGGGGGATACCCTACTATAAATCCTCTCCCTTGTCTACTTCGAATTATTGCTACCAATTTTCCATTAAATATTTGACTTTATCTCCAAAATTGAACAAAAATCTACATTAAACACATATTGGACTCCATGGCATAATGACCAACCCAACTCACTCCATAAGCATAAATATAATAAAAAAAACATGCAATAAGCTAAGAGAATGGTTTATTAAACTATGTTAGGAGGCGAAATGAGCCCATATAATTACCCATTTATGGGGCTCATCATCACCCCCCTACTGAAGGTGTTGCTCATCCTCTGAGCAACTCAATCCATCTCCTCGTCTTTGATGGCCTTGATGGCCTCCCAGACATCCCATGCTCCTGATGTGAGGTCCTCTTCATTGTCACAAAATCTTGCCTTTCTATCCACCTCTTCCCACTGTTTTTATTCTTCTTCCTCTTTTCTACCTTCTAGTATGCCTAGCAGCAGTGGGGGACTCAATTTGAGGCCAATCTGATTGACCTTCAAATTCTGCATAGAGCGCTTGTACAGTGGCACTCTCCTTAATGCTTCTTTCATCCTCGTTGGGGAGTGATACTCCTTGATCTCCAGACTATGCGGTAGGGTGTTCCACCTCCTCATACAAGCATGAATACAGTCATCCCTAAGTAGCCTTTCCATTTCCTCAAAATGTGCAATGGCCTGAGCCTAATCATTGATATACTTTGGGGAAATTTGGGGATTATTTGAAAGAAACTGGTGTGTACTGATGAGGGGCATGGGGGCTAATGGCTCATCTTTGATCATCAAGGGCTCATTCTTCTCCTTTATCATCAACTTCCTTATCTCTGCTACCCTTATTTCCTCATGATTCATCCATGATGCCATGGCCATTAGTTTTAGGTCTCCTAACCTAGAATTGGGGTCCCACACGTTCATATCAATGAGGGCCATGTTATGCAACTAGAACTCTAGTATTTTTGCCTTGTCTTCTGCTGAACTCTGGTCACATAGGTCCATAAACTGCCTATAATCTTGGAAAGGCATTGTGCCTCTCTATGCCAAAGTCTTGATCTAAAATTACATCCATTGGTCCTTGAGGTATAATCCATATGATTTTGTTCGTGTTCTGCACTGCAGTGCCTCCATACACTAGCTAGCCATGCATGCTAGTTGTGTCTCCCTCTCTTCCAGTTGTCTTCTAAGTAATGCATTTTTTGTTTCCAAGTGTGTTCTTGTGATTTCCTCTCTATGTCTTACAACACTTAACTCCATGCCCATTTATATAAGCTTGTTCTCCATGTGGCCAATATCCTCTACTCCCTTGGATTTGATGATTTGCATCCACCTATGGCGCCTTATTCTCTCTTCCTCCAACTCAAAGAAAAGTGGGATTGTAAATTTGTATGGAATGATTTCCCCCCCTCAAGAAGATTGTAGTAAGAGCCCAAACTAGGTTGGGGATCAGGTTCCTAAGTCTTTGTTGCTTCCTCCATCCCTTGTGACTGTCCTTCTAGTCTATTTTCAAGTTTTACAGTCTCCTGTAGTCTTGATAGGGTCTCCTGTACAACCATTTTTGAGTCCTATAGTTGCACTATTTCCTTCTAGGTGGAAGATCTGGGAGTCCCTCTTTCATATGTGATAGGGGTTTTAGAGGGAGATTCTTCCCCTTTGACAGGGAGTGAATCCTCAATTACAATGAGCACTTTAGAAGAAGGTTGGGGCTTCCCTTATTTGATCCTTATGCTCTTTCGAGCCTTGAAATACATTCAGGTCTACCTCTTCCTCTTTTGTTTTGGTTTAATTGGGGTGTTGAGGGTAGTGAGAGCAGCTGTTGCCTGCCTTTCTAGGGTCTTAGGAGACACTTCTATTTTTTCTGCCCCTTTTTCCTCTCCTTTTGTCTTTTTCTCTGTCTCTACTAGTTTTGTTTCCTTTTGTTATGTTTGGGTTTCTTCCTCCTCTGTTTTGGTTTCCTCCTTCTCTGCTTTGGTGTCTTCCTCCTCTGTCTTGGTTTCCTCCTTCTCTGTTTTTTCCTTAGTTTCCTCCCCTTCTCCCGCTTGCTACTCTTCCTCCTCACTATTAGAAGGACTGAGATCATATGTGAGGGCCTTTATATCATCTTTTGCTGTCATGTTCCGGAAGATCTCCCATGCTATGGGGATTGTGAAGGTATGGAGGGCTTCTTCCACTAAGAATTTAATTAACCCATGGTAATCCAATTGATTTTGACATCTTGCCTTCAACTTAATGTTGGATTCTATGAGGGAATGCAGGAGAAAATAGGGGATGTTGAGTTTCTCAGGTGTTGGAGTGTCCATGCCATATCTCAGCTCATGGAGAAGTCTGAAATGGTAGCCATAAACTATGTTATACCTCCCTTCATAGGAAATATATTTGATAATTTGGTAACTGACCTCATCCCAAGGGTAGGGTATGATTTTCCTTCTAATGCGATTTTTGTCTTCTACAGGATGTTCATTGTTTTAGAAGAAGTTTTTCTTGGTATACTATCCAATTGGCTTTTCATCTTTGCTCCAAGGTAATCCAAGAGGAAGGGTGGTAACCCTACTGATAAATTCTGGGATGACTTCCATGGAGAGACCTCTCAAAGTAACAGTGGCATGGGTCCTCGAGTGAGGGACTAAAGAAAGGGCAAACTCCTGAGCCACTTCTTCATCAAACCCTCATAATTTCTCAAAAAATGGCATCCAATTTGCTCTGGTGAAAATAGCTACTACTTCAGGATCTTCATGGAGCCTGGTTGAATTTGTGGGATCCTTCCTCATGAATCCCCCTGTAATTATGTTTATACACCTTTTGAACACCCAAGGTAGAGATGGAGACAAGAATTTTGAAGAAACAGGAAAACAGAGGAAAAACTGTGTTTTTTTAAGAAAACAGGCAAATTTGTTTATGTAATTCCTCTTCTTCTATGGACTCAATTTATCCTTAAAATTATATCATTCATTACAAATATTGATAATCATGGTGGGTATGCACAAAACCTACCTCCTCAAACCATAAATCGAGCAAAAACCCCGTGTTTTCTCCTTAAAAACAACGTACTTCCCCTCTTATAGAACTGCTTGTAGGTGCTCCTATAGAACCTATAAGTGCTCCTATAGAACACCGATAGTAGGAGGATGGATGAACGTGATGGAGAACAATGGTTTCGAGGCTATGGGGGTGGAAAAGAGCTTGTTTCAGCTAAGTGGAAAAGGATGAAATGGAAGAAAAGGTGGTGAAGGAGTTTTGAGGAGGAGTAATTATTTCTTCTTTGAGATATTTTCGGTGATGGGGTGAGCTGGAAAAAATGTACGTTTCTGTATTTGGACCATTGGTCCCCATTTCCCTGTCATCATGGCTCTTTCCTACAATCACTTCCCATCATTACATTAGAGTTTGCAGGCCCTCCACTACCTATCCTTTAGATTTTTATCTGAGTTGACTAGGCACACATGTGGTGGCATCTCTGGATGAGCACAGTCAACTGGATGAGGATGGCTAGTTAAATAGCCACCTTTTCTTGTTCAACCCTAACCATCTAATTCTCTTATGAATATTTTCCAATTACATAGATGCAACAAAGGAGAGGGTTAGTCACTTACCTGTGAGTCAAATGTACGTGCTGTGAGGCATTTTGGTTCCTTTTGCTACTGCATGCTCGTATTTCAGTTGTTGCATGCCTATATCTCCTCTGTTGCATGCTTTCTGCTTCCTGATGTGTGGCTTGTTTGCGTTGTGTAGGTATCCTCTGGTTGTATCTAGCTTCAGATGTCCCCTTCAATCCCATGGCTCCACTTCTTTTGTTGTTGTGGCTTGATTTTAATGGGATCAGCTACTACAAGAATTCCTATAGGAGCTCCTGTCGCTGCTTCTCCCTTTAAAAATTTTAGCTGACTTTTGTGCTGGAAGTTATGAGGATGATGCCAGAAATGATGATGAAGATGGAGAGGTACTTGGTAAGTTGCAGGTGAGATTTGGAGGTGTTGCTCCCTTTATTTTTTGTTTTTTTCTAAAAATTGGTTTCTGTGTTTTTTGACAAGAAGGAAAAAAATAATGATGATGAGGTGGTGTAGGCATGGGATGGAGGGAAAGGAGGGTGGATAGTTGTAGGAAGGTCTACATGCTTGTCTAGTCAATTTAATGTCTTAAATTTCTCTACATAAATTATCAATCCAGGTATCGTAAACTGATGAAGTGTGGTGCACCATATGTGCTTAGTTAACCTTTTTCTTACTTCGTTGTTTTATAGATTTTATTTTGTTTTGGGGTTTTGTTTTTGTTGATCTCCTAAAGTTTCTAATGCAAAGGGAAATCCTATTCTAAGATCTTAAGAACACTTTTAAAGATCAAGTATGGATGTAGATTTCAAGACAAAGTTTATGTCCCTAATGGTAACTTCCAAAACTTAGCACTTCAAAAGATCTCAAAACATGTTACTGATGGAATTAGTATTTAAAAAAAAGTGTAAGTATGTAGCTACTTCAATCAAACAAAAGATGAAATATTTATCATGAAATCACTATCTCTGTTGCTTGTCTAAATACAGAAATAAAAGTTAAGCTATTGCACTCAAATAAATCAAAAATTGCAAACTAATAAAAGTAAAATCAAATCAAATCATTCATATTTTGATCCCTCGCCAGTTATTCTAGCTATGGCTTTCGGAGGTAACCGTCAATGAAATGAGAAATCCAATATCTAATTGCAGAAAAGTAAACTAAAATCAAATCACAACATTCATATTTCGATCCCTCGCCAGTTAGTCTAGCTATGGCTTTCGGAGGTAACTGTCAATGAAATGAGCAATCCAACATCTAATTGCAGAAAAGTAAACTAAAATCAAATCACAACATTCATATTTCGATCCCTCACTAGTTAGTCTAGCTATGGCTTTCGGAGGTAACCGTGAATGAAATGAGCAATCCAATATCTAATTGAAGAAAAGTAAACTAAAATTAAATCACAACATTCATATTTCGATCCCTCACTAGTTAGTCTAGCTATGTTTTCGGAGCTAACCATCAATGAAATGAGCAAGTTGATATCTAAACTAACTAACAAAACAAATGAATAAAACTAAAATCAAAGCAAAAAATAAATTGAAAAGCTAAAAGAAAACTAAGTCAGTAGAGAGGTAAATCTCATGTCACTATTTGATTCAAAAACATGTAAAGAAAAACTAATCTACAATCAACTGGTTGAACACACTTACATGAATTAAAATTGCATGAATGGAAAATCTAATCTATCAAACTTGAAAGCAATCAAATGACATAATGAAATCAAAGCAAAATTACAAAATGAAATCTACTCTACCTTACATTCTAATGTGCTCCATGACATCTACTTCACATCTCCTTCCATGTTGAGAACATCAAAGATTTATTCAAATTCTTCAAAATTACAAAGTACAACAAAGCTCTCTAAAGCTTTCCAAAGCCATCTCAAAAGCTAACAAGCTAAAGAACTAACAAGCTAAGACTAATAAGCTACAAATGAAGGAGAGAGATCTCCTATTTATACAAAAATATGAGAAGCCATTTCATTAATGAGAGTCCAAGAATCTCTCCTTCTACCTCTAGAGTCCTAATCAAAATAGGAACTGATAAGACACATGTCTTCTTAGAGTTTCAATACAATTAGGAGATGTGACACATATCCTCATGATCCCCTGATTCTTTCCACTCAAATTCGAATTTGGCCTTAGAGTGCCACATAAGGGTCTTCTAGAAGCCTCCTTTTGACCTACACATGTCAAAAATCTCAACTCACTTGTTAGGTATAAGAATATGCACATTATTTTCTAATTTTTAACCACAAATTCACTTAAAAGGCTTAGAATTAATAAAGATTGGAAAAACATAAATGTCACCCAATGATAATGAAAGTGGGATGAATGTGGTGACATAGTAGCGAAATGGAGGTGATATAGTGGACATAATAGTGAAAGTGTAATGGAAATGAATGACATTTTCAAGACTCAACATACCCCCCAACTGAAGTTATTGCATGTCCTCATGCAATATATATTACATTAACTCTTTTGATCCTTGAGCTTTGGCTTAACTTTGCATGATATCATTTGATAACTTCATATTTCTGCAAAATGTTTTACTTGAATTGAAACATGGTTGGTTCTTGTGTTACAACCATTTTTTGTTGTTGTTGTTGTTGCATTCTATTTTGATCTTTGAACTTTTCATAATAATATTTTGATTATTTTTGCAAATTATATCTTTATTGGATTGCATGATGGTTGGTTCTTGTGTGACAACCATGATTTTGTTTATATCTAATTTATCCTTTAAGCACTTTTTGAAAATCCATTGTATGCTCATAACAACAATGTAATAGTTAATATATGTTGGAATTATGTGGGCTCCTGAGTATGATATGGACATGGCATGATATGAAGATGAATGTATTCCCCCCCCAACTGATGGTATTGACAATTTTATGAAATGAGGAAGAGAAATGTTTTTCCAACAATTATCATTCTAGTGTTTTATGGAATTCTATGGTTAAAAGTTAGAAAATGATGTACCTTAACTTACCCTTCGGAATGGATGAGTTATATGTGTGGTGGCTGCAAAAGTCTGGTCATATTCTCTTCAAGTGGCTGAACAAGAGGAGTCATGGATAAAGAGATAAGATGACTTTTTATTTCTTCTACTAAAACTTGCTGAATCTGCTCCAAAATGCCGAAAATAATAGTCTTCATGTCTTCAAAACTCATTGGCACAATTCCTACTATGTGAAAAAGAATTTTCTAATGTTGAACATAGCAGGAAATTGTTGGCATAGTGGCCATTAATGGATGCCACTATTCAACACGAGAACTCTCACCATTGATGATAATGAGAGTCAAGATGCCCAAACACATCTTACTAGGTACGAATGATTTTGCCAATGTCGAGTCACCTAGAGGATTTGACGAACAAGGGACATTAATGTATTCCCATTGTTTGTCAGCATGAGAACTTGCCATTAAGGCATGAAAGCCTCAAGGTGTTTTTACAAAGAACTTAGACTCAAAGGACTATGGACTCAATAATTTGCATTGAAGCAGGGCTTATTTGCGAAATGAAAATGATAGGCAATGAAAGATGAAAATGGAAGATGGAAATGGAGAGCAGAAATGGAAATGGGCAATAAGCATGTGAATGAACCTCTTGCTTTTATTTGTGGATTATGAATGGACAAGAAGAGATGGAAAGTGTATGTGAATGTAAATGGAAAATATGGAGTGAAATGAGGTGAATGGTTTATTATGAAGTATGGATGTGATGGAGACAATAGTATCTGAAAGTTTTTCAAGTGTTTAGATCTGATTTTGCATCAGGATATTTCCTCTTTGTTGTTGATCATCCTCTTATAAAACAAATTGGTCTCTTAGAGAGACACCATTATTTTGTAGCCATTTGTCCTTCCTCCTGGAACCTGCAGAAAAACTAATACTTCTTCTGCAATGGAATGTAATATTATCAAAGGAGAGAGATGGCCAATCTCTCTAGTTATGATATTTACACACAAAACTAAGAATTTGTATTAATGAAACAAGTTCTCAAGGGAAAAATCAATAGAATTTATACCTGCTTTGGAATTGGTGCTTCAAGTTGGTGTTGCTTCTTTTCAGCAATGTATTTCATTATTTTCCATTTCAAACTCTAATGATGGATTTCTCATTATGTAGATCTTATTGAGATCTTTCCAATGGTACTTGAATCATCAAAATCTGATTTTGTATGAGAAAGTTAGGTTGATTTGAACAATGAGGTTTTTTAGCTGCGGAATTGGAGAACAGCTGCGGAATTGGAATTTAGTTGCGGAATGTCGACGGTTTCTGTAGCTAAAAATCTTGAATAAAAAGTTAGCCATTCATCTTTCATCATTAGTCCAAAATTAGTCAATACCTTCAGAAAAGTGAGCAAATAACTTATTCATTTCATTGATTCAAAATTATTATTTTTTTCTTGACATGCGGCGACTTATTGATAACACACAATTTGACTTACCTTTGACCGGGGTCTCTTTCATCGAATTGGATCAAATGAATAGGACACCATCCATGTACTGACATTTTCCCAGCTACCCATGTGGCTCGTTTTATCTCTTGACACCTGTAACCTACAGAAGTAATAAAATGGCTGCAGAATTGCCAGTTAGCTGCGGAATCAGGCTGCATTCCATAGCTAAAAGACAGTCAACCATTAGTTTTCTGATTTAAGTTATTGGAAAAGATATTTTATGCAACCAAGTACCAGGGAGAAAGAGCCTAAGATCACAGCTGGTGCACAAAACCAATTATTCATGAGTTTCTCTGCTATTTTTCAAAAACAATTCTTCACTGTTTTGCTTAATTTTTTTTATTTTTTTTTATAAATGGTATATGAAGCAAAAAAATTTTAATAATGAAAATATTTTAGAGTAATGGAACTGTATGATTTTCTCAACAGCTTTAATGACTCCTACAACAACCATTTAACACATATCCCTGACTGCCCATTTGATCTAGCTAAAGAAAGTCCAAGTCCAAGTGTGTTCAACTGATTTAGCTTTCCCAATGAGCCTCATCGTTTTTGTTCTCAGCTACTTTTCAGAATTCCCTTTATTGTCTGGAAAATGAAGAGTCTGCATGGATAGAAATCAAACATATATGGATATGGAAATGGAATGAAAGTGTACATGGAAGCAGATGACTGTGACTAAAGCAATTGTATGTACCTCCTCACCATTTGACCACCGTTGACCACGGCTTTCCTTAATGAATTCGGCTAAACCAATAGGACCTTATCTATGTTTAGGTCATTTCTAACTTGGTCACATGCCTTGTTTTTCTTGATGAAACCTGCAACCTAGAGTTTAACAAAAATAGCTGCGGAAAGTTGAATCAACAGCGGAAAGTGGGTGGATTCCACACCTAATGAATATATGTGAAGACAGAGTGAATATATGCGTAGGCTATGTGGAAACAAGGTGACTAAGTATGCAAAGAGGATGTGAAGATATGAAAAGGGAAAAAACTTGGTGTAATGAACAACTAATAAGGGTTTAAGAGTCGTATGCAATCAACTTACGATTCACAAGAATCCAATATTGCCATTCACAAGAATGTTGTTGCAATTCAAATATCTATGAATCATGCAAGGCGTGTGACTATACAAATAATGAACATCCTACAAAAAGAATAAGGGAATAGCCATTAAAACAGGTGAAGAAGTTCGATTGAAATTGACAGATCAGTTTGGAAGAGGCGTACTCAATTGGTTCACGTAATGGAGTTAATTCACTAACAAAGCCATCTTCAATTGGGATTGCTTGTTAGCAGGTGTTAATGAGTTACAGACGGGTGGCATTAAGGGCAGAAGACGTGGTAGAGTAAGTGCTAGCAAATAATCAAATTAGAATTCCCCTTTCTCAGGCACGCCGAATTAAATCATAGCATGTTCATTAATTAAAATTCCATTTTTTCACGTAGCAGCCAAAAATGCGCTCCAAGGAACCGAGGATATCTCCCAAACCGCAACGATTTTTTAAAAACCGTTTCTGGGTTATCTAATTGACCCTATTGGCGAAAAAACTCATGTTTTATTTTTTTCAAATTCACCTCCATTTGGCCAAATTGTGCATTCAAAGTTTGAATTTTTCTCTGTTCTACGTTTTTTCTGAGTTGATGTTTTTACTATTGTGAAATTTCGAATCAGAAGTAGGACAATACAACTTTGTTCATTCTCTGCATTTACCATACATGTTAATAAGATGGTTTTGTAAGAAAAGTTATTGCTTCAATCCAATTTTTTTCAATGCGTCTTTGGAGAGTTTTTCCTTCTGGTAATGCCCCTGTCTTGGCGCATCCCTACAATAGTGATGAATAGGGTTTGGAGTCAACACACATGAAGTGGTTGTTTATTATTGGCTGCCTAATGTTCGGTTTTTCTCCCAAATTATCTTCTTTTTCAAAATCCTTCTTTTTGATGTACATGAAATTTTGATTACAAGATGAAATGTAGTTGTTGATGGCAAGATAATTCTGCGAAGAGATGGGTAGGAATATATTGCCAATAAAATTTTATACTAAAATGGAGAAAAAGGAAGATGCTTCATCGTATAGCATTGTAAATGTTGAAACACATAATTTAGTTGATCGCAACTCAGATTTTTCATATTGCAGGTGTTCATTTTTTATTATTTATTTATTTATTTATTTTTGTTTAATGTTTTTGTTTCAAAAACAGGAATGCAGGTTTTCTATTGAGGCTAGCTAGGATTGAAGATAGCCATAAATTATTTTCTTCTCTTCTTTTGAAATTGTGAAATTTTATAAGAAGGATTAATGATTTTCAATTTCAGGCAGTAGAGTCTTCAAAGAAAACATGCTAAAAATAGGACTTTGACTGAGGTCTTAAGCTAGTTTTTTATTGATCTGAGTTGGATGAGTAGGATAGGATCCATGTTAGGACAATTCTGGAGATTCCCATGTGGTCGGTTTCTTCATTGGACGCTTGTAACCTGCTAAACCTTGAAATCAGCTATGGAATTCTCAACTAGTTGCGGAATCAGGCTACATTCCGCAGCTAAGTTGCAAAACCTTATTAAAACAGGATACAGTGTTTTGACAACCACTAAAAACCATAACCAATCAATCTTGCACAGTTGAACCTATCAAAGCAGTTGGGTTTCATTATCTAATTGCAATTCAATATCTAATTGCAGAAAAGTAAACTAAAATCAAATCACAACATTCATATTTCGATCCCTCGCCAGTTAGTCTAGCTATGGCTTTCAGAGGTAACCGTCAATGAAATGACCAATCTAGTATCTAATTGCAGAAAAGTGAACTAAAATCAAATCAAAAAATTCATATTTCGATCCCTCGCCAGTTAGTCTAGCTATGGCTTTCGAAGGTGACCGTCAATGAAATGAGCAAGTTGATATCTAAAATAACTAACAAAGAAAATGAATAAGACTGAAATCAAAGCATAACTGAAATTGAAAAGCTAAAAAAATAAATCATTAGAGAGGTAAATCTCATGTCACTATTTGATGCAAAAACATGTAAAGAAAAACTAATCTACAATCAACCAGTTGAACACACTTACATGAATTAAAATTGCATGAATGGAAAATATAATATATCAAACTAGAAAGCAATCAAATGACATAATGAAATCAAAGCAAAATTACAAAATGAAATCTACTCTACCTTACATTCTAATGTGCTTCATGACATCTACTTCACATCTCCTTCCATGTTGAGAACATCAAAGCTTTATTCAAATTATTCAAAATTACAAAGTACAACAAAGCTCTCTAAAGATTTCCAAAGCCATCTCACAAGCCAACAAGCTTAAGAACTAACAAGCTAAGACTAATAAGCTAACAGATGAAGGAGAGAGATCTCCTATTTATACAAAAAGATGAGAAGCCATCTCATTAATGAGATTCCATGAATCTCTCCCTCTACCTCTAGAGTCCTAATCAAAATAGGAACTGATAAGACAAATGTCTTCTTAGAGTTTCAATATAGTTAGGAGATGCGACACATATCTTCATGATCCCATGATTCTTTCCACTCAAATTCTAATTTGGCCTTAGAGTGCCATAGAAGGGTCTTCTAGAAGCCTCCTTTTGACCTACACATGTCAACAATCTCAACCCACGTGTTAGGTATAAGCATATGCACATTATTTTCTAATTTTTAACCACAAATTCACTTAAAAGGCTTAGAATTAATAAAAATTGGAAAAACATAAATGTGACCCAATGATAATGAAAGTGGGATGAATGTGGTGATATAGTAGTGAAATGGAGGTGATATATTGGACATAATAGTGAAAGTGCAATGGAAATGAATGACATTTTCAAGACTCAACAATTCTCTTCATGGAACCTCCTAGCCCTTCAAACTACTTTTTGAAACCATTTCTGGCTCTCTGTGGTTTCTACATGAGCCTCTTATAGAACACACAGTTTCCGAAAAAAACATTGGGGTGGAAGAAAGGTCAGAAATGATGGAGAAGAGTGTGGGGAAGATGAAATAAGCTCTATGGCATCTTCTCTTGGTTCACCTGTAATCTGCAATGCGCATTAAAATTCAATTCTCTTTTCCTTCTTTTCTCTATTTTTTCTTCTATTTTTTGAAAGACAACTAGGGTGCCTCAAGGAGGTTTTCACCCTATTTTCCTACCCTGGGTGCCTCCAAGGGAGGTTTTAACCCACGGATATTATTCTCTCTCTTTTTTGTTTTTGTCATCACTGGGCTACCTCAAAAGAGGTTTTCAACCCAATGATGGGATTCAAGTGCCTCATCGAGGTTTTCGCTTGAGTCCTTATTATTTTTTCTTTTTTCAGCTTCTTCAGTGAGTGGGTGAAGTGGAGGCTAAGACCTGCTCCACTACCATCACTCTCCTATTCCGATCTTCAATGAACTCTTACTTGGAGAGGGAGTTCTTATAAATTTTCAACCTATGTCCATTGACAAGCATGGGGATGGCTTCCTCATCAATGGTTTTGATCAAAACTGAACCATTGTCATTGCATTTTTCCATAGTCTAGGGTCCCAACCATCTTGTCCTTAGCTTGGCTTTGAAGTCTTTAAATCTTAAGTCATAGAGCAGTGCCCAATCTCTCTCTTGGAATTGCTTCTCCTTGATATTTTTTTCATACCATATCTGCCCCTGAAGCTGAACTACCTCTATGTGGAGAAGGGCCTGCAATCTTTGTTCATCCAATCCATTGAACTTGAGTAGTCTTTCTCTTTGTGCATGGCTAAGGTCTAGGTCCAGCTAAGCTGCCATTATTAGTGTATTGTATTCAAATTTTATTGACAAAAAAGCCTTATTCTCATTGACCAGTTCATAGGGTGTGAACACTGTGGTCGTCTTCCATGTTGTGTTATAGGCCCAGGTGGCCTTAACTAGTCTATCCACCAAATATTTTCTATTTCTGCTCACTACCTTGGTCAAAATTCCTTCCAAAGCTCTATTGGTGACGTTGACCTACCCGTTGGCTTATGGATGGTAAGGGGTGGACGTCCTGTGCTTGATTTTATGATGTGTGAGCAGGTATTCAATCAACTTGGAAGTGAACCGACTGCCTTGGCCTGTGACCATTTCTCTTGGATACTCGAACTTATAGAATATGGTTTCTCTCAAAAACTAAGCAACGTTTTCCTTTGTTGCTACTTTGATTGCTTTTGTTTCTGCCCATTTTTTCAAATGATCGGTGCACACAATGATGTATTGCTTCTATTTTGAAGGAGGGCTGATAGGACCCACAAAGCCCATGCCCCACTTCTCAAATGGCTCAAAGGTCACTCGAGGTTGCATGGGCATCTCATCCTTTGGAGTAGGTTTCCCATCCTTTGACATCGATCACATTGGTTGGTATACCTCCTCACATGTTGATGAAGAGTGGGCCAATAGTAGCCTACTTGCAATATTTTTAAGGCAATCCTCTTTGCTGCAAAATGGCCTCCACAAGGCCCATCATGATAGGCCATGTGTTACACAGTAATTTATCAGCACTTTTATTCCCGGTCTTCCTACTGTGTCATGTGACTAAGTCCAACATGTCCATAACAGACAAATGCTCTCCTATGCTACCAATTGACCCACTTTTCCAAAGTTTACTGCCTCATCGTGACTTTTGGATAAATAAATGCGTTGATAGGCATTGATGAATTGTCCATACGTGCTGCCAGTGTGGAAGTACACCTGATTCCCGTGATGGCCCAATTTTAAGCACCAACGCGGGGCTATGTGGAATCTTTAGCGATGATCTGACTATTTGCACTATTCACTTGTGATGTCAGCGCTAAATCTCAGTTACGTGCCCATGATGATCCAGATTGGGCGAATTGTTCCAACAGTCGGTCTTCCAGATGACTCCAGACCTGGTTGTTGGCCTTGTTTATGTTGCCCTTCCTTCCCTGGTGTGGTAGTTCCATCAATTGTGCTACCTTCCTTGATGATAAGCTCTCCCTTCCCCCCATTCATGGATACTCCTTCTCCTATTTAAACTCTCACCATTGATGTGCATTGCTAGTTTTTGATAGTTGGCTAGTTGAGTAGTGTTGTTAGTGCTTGTGAGTTCGCTAGATAGTTGGTGTGAGAGTGATAAGTGTAGGATTGTTGATAGCTAGTGGAAGGTTGTGAAGTCCCCTTGATATTGTGTAAAACTTATGAGTGAGAGAGCTCTTGTATGTTAGGAGATCCATCTTCAAAGAGTGAATGCTTGAAGAACATGCTGGCTAGACTCTTTCTAAGAAGGCTTGTGACTTCAAGAATTTGGTTGTAAACTGACTTTTATTTCATTATTAATGCAATCAATGATGTTTTCCTATGTCTTGTATGTAATGTACTTGATATCTCATGAATTCTTGACTTTGTGAGTAAATAGTTTATTGTTGTATTCGGTTACGTGCTTTTTTGTATTTCCTTTTCTTTGTTTCAGGTTGATCACTCGTTGAGGAGAAGTAAGCGGAAGCTGGAGCAGCAGAACAAAACTCCATCGACCACCAGTTGAGGTAGGCCTCCAACTTGAACTGTTTAAGGAAAGCTATTGTTGATCTGTCATTGTTTGTGACTAGACCCACTTTAGGGCTAGAGGGGTTGCCTCTGTCCGCAGAGGGAACACTTTCCTGCATCACACCAGGAGAATGTCAAAAACTTCCTCCTCCCTGACACATCTTCTCAAGATCTGATCTGGGCCAAGTTTGAAGAGATTTCCCCCAATATAGGTGAGAGGGGTGCTTTCCCTCATGATCTCGCTCTTCTCTTTTGAGGACAAGTGTGGTGGGAACTGTGCTGAAACAAAGTAGTTTACTATATCAGCAAACCATGGAGAGAGTACTGAGATAACAAATAGGTGCTCCTATGGCATTTGATCATCCACCATTCCTTCTTCAACTGCAAGCAAATTTACTCTAGACAAAAAGTTAGCAACAACATTTTCTTTACCAAGATTATAAACAATGGTCAAATCAAATTGTTGCAATAAACGCAACCATCTAATAATGTGAGTATTTACATCTGGTTTGTTTATTAAGTATCTAATTGCAGCATGATCAATTTGTATGAAGGTTTGATAGCCTGTGATGTAATATCTGAATTTGTTTAAGGAATGCATTACAACTAGGAGTTCCTTCTCAGTTACCATGTAGGTTAACTCTTCCTTTGACAAATTTTTACTTATAGAGTATATGGAATAAGGTAAATTTTCATCAATTTGTTCTAAGGCTACTCCTATTGCTTTGTTCGAGGCATCTGCGTGAATGTGGAAAGGCAGGGCCTAGTTTGGGCCTCTCAAAGTTGGGGCAGTCACAAGTTTGCTTTTCAAGGTATCTAGGGCTTCTTGATAGTTTTCAGTCCATATGAACTCGACATCGTTTCCTAAAATACCAAACAACAGAGAGGCTAACTTAGTGAAATATTTAATGAATCTTCTGTAATATCCAGCTAAGCCTAGGAAACTTCGGACATCTCTCACCACTTGAGGAGGTGAGACCCTTTGGATGATGGCAGTTTTGTTGGGGTCCACCTGCAATCCTTGTTGGATATTTCATGAACTAGCATGGTCCCTTCAGTCATCAAAAATTCACATTTTTCTAGATTGAGTGATAGGTTCATTTCAATACACTTGTCCAAGACTTTTCCTATGTTAGATAAAGCTTCTTGAAAGTTAGAACCATAAGGAGTAAAATAATCCATATATATTTCCATTGCATCATGAACCAAGTCAGAAAATATACTCAATACTGCTCTCTGGAAAGTGGTTGGAGCATTACACAAACCAAAAGGAAGGACTCGATATGCAAAGGTACCCCAAGGACAAGTTAAAGTGGTCTTATCTTGGTCCTCCGGGCTGATTTGAATATGATTGTACCCACTAAAACCATTTAGGAAGGAGAAAAAGTTTTTCCCCGCCAGACCATTTAACACTTGATCTATGAAAGGCAAAAGGAAATGGTTCATTTTAGTGGCTTTGTTTAGTTCCCGATAATTGACATAGATTCTCCACTTACCATTTTTCTTTGGCACTAGCACAAAAGGAGAGACCCATTCACTGTCAGTAATTGGGTAGATGAATCCTGTATCCAGTAATTTTTGCAATTCTTTGGTAACAATTTCTTTGAGGGTAGAATTCATCCTCCTTTGAGGCTGCCTGACTGGTTTGCAATATTCCTTAATGTATATATGATGAGTACATACTGAAGGGTGCACTCCCTTCATCTCCTTATAACTCCAGGAAAAGGCATCTAAATCTTTTCTCAATAAGTTGTACATCTCCTTCTCCTGGGAAGTGGATAGGGATGAATTGATTTTCAAGGTTATTTTTGGACTAAACTGTATATTCTTAACATGGAGAGAGGTTGGGTCAGCCACACAGAGATCCATTAAGGGATTGTTTTGGGTTTCTTTCACTATATATTCTAATGGCAAGGTATTGGGGGGTGGATTCTAAATTAAATTTTCAATGATATCATCCTCATTTTGCAGTTTCCTCCCCATGACAGTTTCTAATGCACAAAGTGGTGTAGAATGAAATTCATCCTCATCCTCCTCCTCCAACTAGAGAGGTAAATCATGTTCTAGCAGGGTCGGGCAGGAGGGTATAGGATTAACTGCTTGGACATATGCTTGTTCTTGATGGTCATGTTCCCAGCTCGACAACTAATGTAGGCATCGATAGTAGCCAACCAGGGTCTCCCCGGGATGAGAGGATACCCAGTGAGCTTTGCCTTCGGCTGGAGAACTAGGAAATTAGTAGGGTACTCCCAAGAATCAATGGAGACGATCACATATTCCACAATCCCTTCAGGGGTCATGGTGGACCGATCTACTAGCTGCAACACTGTCGTGGTCTTCCTCAAGGATCCCTGGAGTTTAATTTTGAGCATGGTATCCTTTGTCATCACATTAATGGCAGCTCCCAGATCAATCAAGGTGTGTGGGATCATGGTGCCATTGATGTGGACATCAACTAATGGGCTTCCAGGGTCCATATATTTTGGACATATTACCTACCCCAACATCAGGTTGGACAGTTGTCCTACAACATTGATGGTTGGGGCATCTCTCTTGCGCCTGCCTGGATTCCTAAAGCACTTCTCTTTGATCATCCTATCGTATATAGGCACATATTTTATGTCTTGGAGAAGTGGTATCTTTACACATAACCGTTTCAGTTCTCCCAGAAGTTCAGTTTCTTCTGGGGTGGGCTCCGTTGTCCTGGATAGTCTCTCAGGAAAGGGTGGAATTGCTTTAGGTTCACTTTCCTCTTTATCTTCCTCAAAATCCTTAGGGGGAGGTTTGCTATCTGGGAGGACCTTCCTATATCATAGGTTAACCTCTTGAATATTCAAAGCATAAGTTGGGCATGATGGTTCCCCACTATATACTTATTGAGCCTGTCTGTTGTTCGGGTTCGGGTTCGACTGTGTAGGAAATTGGGGTTACCTTGGTGGAGTAGGAGGCAATGGTTGTGGTTGAGTAGGTGGTGGAGGCCAAAGAGCGGGAGGAGAGTTGTACTGGGGCTTCCACCCCTGATGAGTTGCATTCCACTGAGGTTGTGGCTAAGCATAGGATTGAAATGAATGAGCGGTTGGTTAGGCATGATACTAAGATGGATAGGACCAAGGAGGAGGCATGGACCAGGAAGGATGAAAAGGAGGGCCCCAAGAAGGTATGAGAGTGACTTGGTTGGGGTTGTAGGATGCTTGGGATGTCCCTTGCATCCCCTACAGGTATGGTCTAGGTCCATGCGGTCTCCTCTGGTGCATGAAATAGAGTGGTTCAGTGGCTCCTTCGGCCCCCTGGTATACAGGTTTAAGTTCAGGCAAGGAAGGGCACTTGTCTGTAGAATGATATTCTTCACAGACTGAACAAACCTCTATAGAGTTCAATGGGCATTCATTCCTAGGATGCCTCCTGGTGCACCTAGGAAAAGAAATGGCCAAAGCCCTCTCTACTTCCTCTTGTTTCCTTTTGATATGCAAGATATCCATTTGCATGGCAAGAGTCTGCAACATCTCACTCTTAAAGTCTTCTAGCATGTTTCCAAGTTCACCTTTCATGGATGAATTGGATGAGGAGGTATTGGCTATGGGTTGATTCCCCCTACCTCTCTTTCTTGATGCTCTAGAATGTTTTCTAAAGACAATGTTTATGTCCTCATAAGGTAGTTGGCAGATGTCTCCCCTAGCCAGTGAATGGAGGGTGTCTAGAAGGTCTTCCGGAATTCCCTTGAGCAGGACCAACTTCAGAGATTCAGGGTCAAGTGTGCACCTGACCCTTTTGTAACTGAGTTGGAACCTGTCTTCATAATCTTCTAAGGATTCATCACTTCCCATGCTCATTGGGAAGATTTATTCCTTGGTATCTTTTGATCTACAGTAGTCTTGGTATTTGTTGTTAAAGGCCTGCTGCATCTGAGCCTAAGTTGTGATGCTATTGCCAAGTAACCCCAGGAACCAGCACAATGCTGCATCCTTGAGAGTAGAAGGAAATAGTTTCAACTTTTTCTCATCTTTTGCATAGTCATAGGTTCGACAGATGACAATAAACTCAAACAATAAGGTGTCAGGATCTTCTGTGGTCAAACGATGGAAGTGAGGTAGGGCTGAGGGACGTATATTCTTCATTTTGGTGTCCCCATTGGTCTCTTAGATGAGAAAGGTACCCTCTACTCTTTCTCCATTCACCCTAGTATTTTTTTTCCAACCATTGTCTTAGGAGGGATGTCTTCTTCTTCTTCTTCCCCTATAGGTTCTTCAAATATCTCAGGTTGTTCACCTAAAGATTCTTCTTGATCACTACCACTGAAGAAGGGTGGCTATGTGATGTAGTGGGGGTGTTGGGTAAGAATTTTCCTGAATTATCTCTGTTCCTACGAGGCACGAAAGGAAATCATTTTGGTTCATTTTTTTTTTCACTACTTGTACCTGCAAAAATTAAATTGATTGGACAAACAAATTACAACTAACTAAAATGAACTTGCTGAAATGAAATTGCAGAACTGAAAAGGAAAGCAAATGAAATGTAGAACTAAAAGCAAGGAAATGACTAATCTACTTTTGCTGAAATGAAATCTGCAAAATTGAAAATGAAAGCAATTGAAATGCAGAACTGAAAGCAAGGAAATGACTAATCTACTTTTGCTGAAATGAAAACTACATAATTGAAAATGAAAGCAAGGAGATGCAGAAACTAAAAGAAACAACTACTCTACGTTTGCTGAAATAAATTACTTAGTAGAATGTTGCAATAGAGAAATAGAAGAAATAAGTAATCACAAAATAATTTGATGTTTCCTCGACAACGGTGACAAAAAGTGGTGAGCACCAGTATTGCATCAATAATGCTACAACTCCTAGGCTTCCTACTTTACTTTTATCAACCCGATAGTTCGTAACAAACTTAGAAGCGATGATGTTGTATGCACAAGTACTAGTTCTTATCACAAGCTGTCACTTGGTCAGCTGGCGCAAGCTTAAGCCAACTTCTATGGATTCCATAAGAAGCTATATATGTGATGAAAGAAAGGAAATCTTACACTATAGGGGCTACTATACTTACAGAAAGGAGAAGAAGACTGAAATGTAAAGTAAACCTAGAAAATGCTACTTAACCAACTAATCCTACTTTTGCAGAAAGAGAGATGAAAAACCATGAAATGAATACCATTACCTACTCATGAAGTAAACAACATCTACTCAAGTTATTTCTAGAAGTAAATGAGCAAAACCATCTTTTTGGATTTTTATGTGAAATTTTCATGCATGTAATTTATTTGATTATGAATGTGGCAGCAATTAGGTGGTGATGGAGGGTGACTTTGAGATTTGAAGAGGTGTAGGATGGTGTGGACATATCCTAAGAGGTCCTAGGTGGCCTTCTGGAGGCATTTTCCGTAATCGGACTTCAAAAGAAGCCTATAGGGAAATCTGTAGGAGGCTATAGGGGATCTACAGGAGGTCTACAGGTGGATGCCGAGAGCCATTTTGGAGGTTTTCAAGGGAGGAAAGCAGGTGGAAAGGGTAGCTGAAGGCTAGGATGACGTGTTAAGGTGTCTAGGGTCCATCAAGAATGATTAAGAGAGAGAAATACGGTCGGATTTGTTCGAGGAAAGAGAGGAAAGTCCATGGAAAAGTGCAGAAAACTAAGGCAGATTTGAAATGAACTCTTGGCGACTTGTGGGGCATAGATCAAAGAGAGATTGTGATGGCTGATTGGCTAACTTTTTGTGAGAAGAGATTTGCTACCAAAGAACTAAAAATCAAACAATGAGATTAAGCAAGCAAGGAAACTAAGTACATCAAAAAATAGAATTTTGTATCAAGCTAATCTAGATCATGAGCTATGGAAAGAAATGCTGAAGAATGCTATAATGAGAGAAAACATGGACGTAAAATTATTGCAAGATAGAAATGAGCATGATGAAAGAGATCTAAAGCAAAGCATTAACCTTCTAACAAATTGCAACACTAGAGATCCTATGGAGAAGGCAAATCTATATTTTTTGTGGCAGCAAGAGGGTCTTGGCCTCAATTCATGGTTCCAAAGGGAGGAAAGGAGGCCAAGGCTTTGTTGATGGCCTTTTTGTATCTTCTTTCTATCACTATTCAACCTACTATAGAAAACGTAAATGGAAACAACCTTCTAAATCATGAAAACCAACCTATTCTTAACCAAGAAAGAGATTTATCTAATAGCAACTAATCCATAAACTGAAACAAAGCATATAAATACAAAAAAGAGGAGCTTGGCTGCTTGGATTGGGCCCTAAACCAAGAGCTTCAACCCTCTGAGGTAACTCAGTACTAGCTCAAAAAATACTTCATCTTTATTTTCAAAATCGTAATAGGATTGCATGAAACTGTAACAAAAGTGAGCTCGAAGTTGAGCAAAGCAAAGCTGCAACAAAAGTTTGAAAATTTGACTAACTTCCTAATGAGGCCCTAGGCCTCTCTACTTATACAATTGAATCTCCCAACAACTTCCTTAAAATCAGGGGAGGCTTGGCTCCGAAAACTTGAGATAAATAGAAGTTATCCTCCACTTGCTCGGCTGCTACCTAGTGCATTGATGTGGCTGTTTGTGCTATGAGTTGCATGATGGAGAATTCGAAGTGGGGAGTCATAAATGAGGTGGATACCCTCGTATAAATCCTCTCCCTTGTCTACTTTGAATTATTGCTGCCAATTGTCCATTAAATATTTGACTTTATCTCCAAAATTGAACAAAAATCTGCATTAAACACATATTAGACTCCATGGCATAATGACCAACCCAACTCACTCCATAAGCATAAATATAATAAAAAACATGTAATAAGCTAACAGAATGCTTGATTAAACTATGTTAGGAGGTAAAATGAGCCCATATAATTACCCATTTATGGGGCTCATCAAGTTCCTTGATGGAGAAGCTAGAAAATGGTTTAAAGCCCTACCTAATGTATCCATCGCTACCTAGGAAGAACTAGAAAAATATTTCAAACTGTTGGGTAGCGAAAGCCCCACGGAATGAGTATGGGGTGCAAAGCCCAGAATTTTGGGTAATACTAGGGTAAAATACTCCACGGAATCCGCGGAGCGTGAACTATAGTAGGTTGAGTCAAAGGGTAGTCTGCCCAAAAATAATGTAAATAAATAGTAGTAGATTCAGCCTGTGGTGGGATCGTAGGCCAAGGGAAAGTATAAATAGAGCAAGGCTGTATGAGGGAAAGACAGTTTAGTTTTTGGTTTTTGAAAAGAATAGTTCTGACATGTAATGGGTGAATAGTTTGAGAATAGTGGTAAGTTCAAGTCAAGGGAGTAGGGTAGAAGGTAGAGGCTCTGCAGCTATGTGCGCAGAGGCCTGGAAAGTCTGCAACTATGTGCGTAGACCCCTGCAGCTGAGTGTACAGGGTGGATCTGGATGTATTGTTGAGGATTGGTAATAAAGATAAGTTTCTTCTAAATTCTGTGTTAATTGCAACTTTACTCTTTTATGATAAATGACCTGTTATAATTTCTACATTTGCTACGGTTGAATACATGTAAATTGGGTTAATCTTGATGCGCGAAGTAACCAAAAGTAATAAATTTTTGCTTAAAGACCGGTTTAACTAGATCAAACGAGTAATAAGTGATTCAATCCATAATAAGTGAGATAAGGGTATTCCGATCTACGCGAATCTGGCACAGCATGAAGCTACAAAACAGCGCGCAAGCCCCAAACCATATCCAAGAAACCCCCAGGGTGCAGAAACTTGGTTCCAGCACCCTTCCCTGCTACCTCGAGCGAGGCATTAGTCCACGCTTCACGGGCTGTTGCCGAAAGGGTCGGTAGCTGTGGGATTTGTTTGGTTAATTAATTCTTCCGAACCTGGGTCAAGCCCATATAAGCCAACAAATGGTTCTGTTGCCAAGACCAGGATCTGCCTAAGGGGTTTCTAATGTGGGAACATCGGAATCTGACAAAGAAAGAACTCAAAGATTGGTGGGATCTAAAGCTCCACGAGTTCGTGGTTCAGGAAAATAGGTACTCACATATATCAGAGGAACAGTGGTTGGATTGCTATATCCTCACAGACATACATGAGATATTCTTTGTAACTTTCCCGATAAAATTGTATGAGTGGATCATGAAGTTAGCTGATAGCATGGGAAGGTGCAGATTAGACCAGCCGATAGTGTCGACCCCAGAACTAGTGCATAGACTAGAAGCCACTGAAGACAAACTCGCGTGCGTGGTCAATCACTGTGTAGATTGGATCATTAGGGGATTTATCACTGAATTCACAATAGATACCACTGTAAGATACAATGAAGCAGAAAGGCAATTTCTCCAAGGAACGCGAGGTCAATACATTAATTTCTGGGGTAACACAGAGTGGAAGAGGTTTATGAGGAATGGGAGGAGTAGGGAATAGTCCTCTAATTTCTATCTCATGGGAAAGGAAGGAAGATCTTGCTAGGTTCTCGCCTAGAAGCACAGTCTGGTTGATTACAGAATGCCTTCCACTGATACCACCTCCATCTACGCCATCACCCCCATCACCCACATCGTGTCCATCCACACCACCTCAACCCTCACCACCTCCTCCACCACTTCCTAGAACAAGAATGGCAGCTACAGTAAAGTTACCGACCTTTCAAGGGATAGCAAATGAATATATAAGAGATTGATTTAAGTGATGTTTTGGGTTAGGAGAGGTTTGCTTTATATAATAAAAAACTATTAACAATTTTAAAGTCTAAATGTTTACAATTCAACATAATTTGGCCTTACATAATAATAAAAAAGAAATTCAGAATTTTTATTTCATATATCTCATTCATAACATTTTAATGGTTTATTCATATAGTAATAAAAAAATTCATATTTATAGGCAATCTGAAAATGATAATTTTAAGAGTGTTTACATCTAAAAAGTGCAGGAATAGTTTGAGATATGGTAGCACACACTATCCCATCATTGTGAGTTTTTAATACCATGAAAATGATCATTCAAGAGTGTTTACAACGAGGGAATAGTTTGAGATATGATAGAACACATTATCCCATCATTGTGAGTTTTTAATACCATGATTGTTAACTAGTGAGAAAAAATCACATGGAGAGAACATAGAAAAATAATCCAATGTAGAGAATAAAAAATAAATAAAAAACAAGAAAAAACAAAATCAAAATTTGTAAAAAAATTCATAAAACAAATATTATATACTTTTAAATTTTGTATTTGTAATTTAATAAAAAAAAAAAAAAAAAAAAAAAAAAAAAAATTAGTAAGAAAAATTCATAAAAAAATATTATATACTTTTAAATTTTATATTTGTAATCTAACTTAAAAAATTAACATACTCATAGAGGAGCTAATTTATTTGCAGATATTTCCTGGTACCTAAAGCCATCACTTATATTTTATTAATTTATAAATAATTTATATTTTATTAATTTATAAGTAAATAAACAATTAACACTGTAAATTGTTACACAATTAATGCTATATAAAAAAGGTTAAAATTTTATCTATGATTTAGTATTAATGTTTTAACATGGTCTACGATGAATCCATTATCACCTAAGTCAATTTAAACTATTTATGATTTAATATTCAATAATCCAACAAAACTACAATGAACATCTTCCATGAGCTTATCATCTTTATAACATATATTGCTTCAGCTGAGATTCGAGTGTGTCGATTTTGTTTCATAACTACAGGTTATCGCTCTGTATAATTATATTGGTATTAACATGACCTTGGAGAATTTTTTTGATGAGATAAAAAAAACACTCTAATCGAAGGATGGTAATGTATTCATAGAAATCATTGGAAAAAATCATTTGGGTATGAGGATTTTCAGGATTTCAATGGAAATCTGGATGTGGGATGTGATGTTATGATGTGGGTCGAAGAGATTGAGCTCTTTCTTTTTCTGGATTATGGGATTTGAATGCAGGAGTTGTTTCTATGGATGATAAAATTACGAGATTGAGGATTCTGGTCTTTGAATGTAGAAATTGCTCCTATGGATGATAAACTTGTGCCTTTTTTATAAACAATTGTGGGGATTCTCCTAAGTTTTTATTGTTTTCCTTTTTGCGTATCATTCTTGTCATTGTCAACCCCATTATCATAATAATGTCTGGGATGAGAAAGACAGGGATGGGATCAGTGAGGGCTCAATGTCTTTGTTGTCATCAGAGTCCAAGTGTGTTGATGGCAGTGAAATGGAAAGGGAATCCCCAAGGTGGTTTGTCGACGATGATCAGATAGGACACAAAATAAGGCGTGTGCTCGTTCTGAAGACCAATTGAGTGGATTCCTTTGATGTGGAGGCCATGGAGGTGCCTAGTGTTCATAAGGGCCATGATAAGGACCTTTCATTAGGACGGACGCTCGGCTTGGCATTCCAAACACTTAGAGTGGTCTATGGTGATATGGGTACCAACCCCTTGTATGTTTTCACTAGTGTATTCATCCAAGCTTGTACCAAAGGTTGGAAGATGTTTTGGGTGCATTATCTTTAGTGATGTACACAATAGCCCTCATCCCTTTCGCTAAATATGTGTTCATTATGCTCAAAGCCAATGACAATGGTGAAGGGGGGACATGTTCCTTGTACTCTTTGATTTGCATATATGCAAAGGTCAATATGCTCCCCAACCGGCAACCATCAGATGAAAAAAATTATAGTTTCAAGCTCAAGTTGCCCACCCTGGAACTGGAAAGATTATTAAGAATCAAAGAAATCCTTTAGAGAAGTACAAAATTGAAGACCCTACTGTTACTTGCTATAAAATTATATATTACGGAGCAATGGAACACATAAAATATTGTAGAAATATAAACATAGAAAATGCATAATACAAGAGAGACACAGATATACGTGGTTCACCCAGTTTTGGCTACGTCCACCCTGAACAGCTAGTCCTTCCTTTCTATTATCCAACAAAATGAAGAGACACAACCTACATCAAATCCGCTATAATATCGTCTATTTTCTCTCACAGTCTCACCTCTTGTTTCTCGCTCACACAGAGAATGCACATCTATTACACAGCCTCAAATACAATGCCCTCATACAAAGAGAGGGGTTGCCTTCTAGGGCAAAAAACCCTAAACTAAACATAAGTTCTACCATCAGATCATCCGCCTAATGAATAACCCAGATTGACTAGAAATTACTATACTTTTACAAGGCAAATTTACATATGTTTTTAGCTTCGGGGGCACTGCCCTTGAGCCCCCACTAGGGGACCGTTGGCCCCCGGACCCCCCAGTCGGGGGGGTTCGACCCCCCCGGACCCCCGCGGGGGGGGGGGGGGGGGAAGTCCCCCCCGCGGTGAGGGGTGTACAACTTCCTGGGGTATACATCGACTGAAACAAAGACCTCTGAACAATCAGCTCCACACACAACAATCTCCCACTTTGAGAATGGATTGTAGCAACTCCATCGCTGCTTCATTTGCTGGACAATGACTCCTCTTTTGGACTTGGCTGTTTCTCATCTTCATCATCATCCTTGAAGACCAATTGAAACTGAGCATGTTCTCAGTTTCTCCTTGGTTACAAATTTTGTTAGCATATCTGCAGGATTCTGGCTAGTGTGTATCTTTTCCAGCTTCAACTGTCCATCTTCCAACACTGATCGTATGAAATGGTACTTTAGCTATATGTGTTTAGTCCTGGAATGAAATGTTGAGTTCTTTGCAAGATGAATGGCACTTTGTCTATCACTGTATAACGTACCTTTATCATGCTCCTTACCCAATTCACCCATAAACCTTTGTAACCAAATCATTTCTTTACTAGCCTCTGTAGCAGCAACATACTCTGCTTCTGTTGTTGAAAGTGCAACAACACTTTGGATTTTTGAAACCCAACTGACAGTTGTTCCACCAACAGTGAATACATATTTTGTAGTGCTCCTCCTGTTATCTCTGTCACCTGCCA
>APFE030606050.1:1938-61887 GCA_000404065.3 Pinus taeda
CCTTCCAAAAGAGCTTGGTTGGCTTAACCATAGCTTGTGAAAGTTGGTTAACAGCATAGCATATATCGGGTCGTGTATTGACCAGATACATAAGCAACCCCACCAACTGCCAATAAACAGTGGCATCCACTACCTCCGCTGAAGTAGCATCCTCCTTCCTCCAACCTCCAGGAAGAGGAGTATCAACAGGCTTGCAGCCATGCATGTTTAACTTCTCCAGTATCTCCCGGGCATATTTACCCTGAGAAACAAATAGTCCATCACTACGCTGCCAAATTTTGTAGATCCATCTCGAACCCACCACTGATTTCCCCTCCGGTCTTGGTACAATCTCCCATGCACTAATTCTGACAATCGAATCATACTCTTCCACCATGGCATATACCCATGCGGAATCCTCCACAGCTTCCTTGAAAGAGGATGGCTCAGTTACGACACATTTTCTCCCAAGAGCCATGTATCCAGTGTACCAATTACGTGATTGTCTCTATCTACGTTGTGTTGTAGGTGGTCCTACAACCTTCTCTGCATCTTGAGCTAGTTGCTCAGCTTCTGTAGTGCGCTTTCGCCCTCTGATGGTTGGCGCTGCATGAGTGGTCTCTTCCACTCCATGAACTTAATCTTGTCACTGATCCACATCCTAAAGCTTATCCTTAGGAACTAATAGCTCGTCATCTGCATGCAAATGTGGCTCCCTCTCAAGTGAACACTTCATGGCTTTCTCCTCCTGAAATTTTATATCTTGACGCACAACAGTCTTGCGACTATCTGACAAATACACACGATAGTTGTGGGGCGTATCAGTGTACCCCAAAAATATCCCAATCTCTGCGGTCGGCTCCATCTTCTTCCTGGCATCCTTCGTCACATGCATGTAAACAGGAGAACCAAAAATCCTCAAATGGGAAATATCAGGTCTCTTACCAGGATTTTCCTCCTCAGGTGTACTCATGCCAAGTATCTTGTGAGGATAATGATTCTGCACATATACTGCAGTATTGCATGCCTCCACCCACAAGTGAAGGGGTAGGCCCTGATCATGCAACATCGCCCGTGCAGCACCCACAATCGTTCTGTTCTTCCGCTCAGCAACCCCGTTCTGTTGTGGGTTATAGGGAGTTATGAGCTCTCTTTGAATCCCTTCTGCACTGCAAAAGTCCTTGAACTCGCCAGAGATGAATTCACCACCATTGTCGCTCCTAAGAGCCTTCACCTTCTTCCCCGATTCCTTCTCGACCAGTGCTTTGAACTCACAGAACTTTGAGTATGTCTTGCTCTTCTTCTGCATGAAAAAGATCCAGCACTTTCGAGAGAAATCATCAACAAAGATCACATAGTACTTGTGCTTTGCTGTCGAAGCTACTGAGAAAGGTCCACACAGGTCTGTGTGAATTCTCTCAAGGATCATCGTGGCGTGACTATCCTTCTCATGAAAGATGGCTTTCAAAAAATTTCCCAAAGTACACCCCTTGCACTGATCTGATTGCGCAAGAGTGCCTTTAGGAAGCCCAGTAGAAATCTGCTACAGTATCTTCAAAACTCCATGGTGAAGGTGGCCCAATCTCCGGTGCCACAGCTCGCCATCATCCCGGCTCATCACTCCTTCTTCCTTGCATGCCATTACTGCGCAGCCATCTACATGCAATTGATAAAGTTTCTTGACTCGAACCCCTATCTTCTGGGTTTCTCCAGTTGTCTTACTGTGTAGGAAAGCCTTTCCCTCGCTGAAGACAACATCGTATCCCTTGTCTTCTAACATCGCCACAAAGATAAGATTCTTCTTCAATCCTAGAACATGTATCACTTCCTTCAATACAAAGGGTTTACCAGACTCCCTCTCAAAGGAAATGGTACCGATACCGGTCGCACTGTATCTACTATCATCGCCCATCTCGATGTGCACTCCATGATATTTCTCATCAAGATCATAAAACAAATCTCAATCTCCTGTCATGTGAAAAGATGCACCACTGTCCAAGAACCATACCGATCCCATCACACTTGATACCAAGCATGCGATCAGCGAAAAATCTAGCTCAAACTGCGAGGCTAAGGCCTCTCCCACTGCAGATTCAGTAGCTTGTTTATTTTTCTTCTTCTGCGGACAATTTGTGGCATAATGTCCGTGCTGGTGACAGTGAAAGCACTTCACCTTGGACATGTACTGCTTCTTGCCTTTTACACCGAAATGAAAAGCTTTCTTGTTCTTCCCCTTCTTTGCTTTGGTAGCCAAAGCGTAATTTTCTTCATCAAATGCCTTTGATGAAGATTTGTCCCTGGTATTCCGCCTGATCTCCTCTTGCACAAGATCTGACCAAAGTCTCTCCCATCCTGGCAATTTCTCCCGACCATTGACGAAGTCCTGATAGGAATGCCAACTCTTCAGAAGACCAAGGAGAGCCAAGCTCACCAAGTCCTCATCATCGACAGTCACCCCCACACTTCCCAGCTCATCCCGACATTGGGTGAACTTCGTGAGATATTTGGGCATACTGTCTCCATTCTCACACTTAATGTTTCTGAGCTTATCCTTGAGTGCCAACTTCCTCTGGTCACTCTTGCTTTGGAATAAATCTGTCAACGCTTTCCACATCAAGTATGGAGAAGCCTTTCCTTGCAGGATGGATACAATGTGATCCTTCACGCCATCCAATAGAATCCTTCGACACTTTGCTGTCTTCTTTTTCCAAGCCTCAACTTGAGCAGCATCAGTAGGCTTTGGGACTTCAGCATCTATGAAATCCTTCAACCCATTGTCATCTAACACTGCCTCCATCCTGTCTTTCCATGCAATATAATTCGAGCTGCCTTCAACGGCATACTCCAATCGCAATCTGTTGAAAGACATTTCAACTTCGACACCAAGAAAACACTGTTGCAAATTCAAATTCCACCAGCTCAAAACTCAACCGCTTCTGATCTAAAATTCGTGAGAACAAAGTATTTCTCATACAGAGATTGACTGTATGGGCATTCATCGAATATCTCACCTTCCGAAAGAAGGATGAATCCAGAAGCTACCTGGCCCGATTACAGACTCTGCCTAAAGAAATAAAATGTAATCATTTTCTGAATAATAGATCTGATGATCGACTTTGCTTTGATATCCTATAGAACTTTTTCTACAAATCAACCACCTCTGATACCATGTAGAAATTTTGAATAATATAACACTTATTCACAGGGATTATCCTGATTATACACTATTTTCGGAATGCATGCATAATACATAACCTCCTCTACGTTGATCATCAATTTGCGGAATTAAAGAAACAATCGCATGCGCACATTGAAACATCAACCACACATATCAACACAATATGTACTGGGGAAAGCATACAGATGAAAACCCCTCAACTATCTATATATTATGATGATAGAGAACATGTAACAATACATAGTACAATACTCCTCGCAAGTACTCAGTACTATCTCCAGTTGTTACACACAAACTAGCTCAGATTTGAACAAGTTCTTGGTTCAAATCTCCTCCACTATTTACCTGCCTCCATTGCGCAATACCTGTTGAGAATAGAATTGATCCAAGTTCGAATTCCCTTGGCTTGTACTGTGCAATCCTCATTGGAAATCTCAATCAATGATTGTGCAAATCTCATGCACAACTATAGTCACAACTGGTAGTAGTCTCACCCTTTCACCCACCCTAACACTTGTCTCCACTGAATTGTCCAATTACTGAGTTAACAGATGTATTATTTAGTTGATTTATGAGTTAATAAGTAGTGAATTAATTAATAATTAATTCACACCACTCATCACTAGTTTATTTGGCAGTTAGACTAAATACAACTAGTTCAACTAAGTCAAACTGAACACAACTCCATCAACTCCTCAATCAACTCCACCAAACTCAACCACTTGAGTTCTAACTGAAGTCCATCATGCAATAGCTCAGCTAACCCATAGGAAAAACGTATTTCCTTCTGATAGTTGCATGTGCCACATCCGTAGCTCGAACTGAAGTGCTGCAAGAGGATAAGATAATGTTTATAGTCCAAATATTATGAAGAGCTAATAATATTCGACTGTTCTATTTTTAGACTGGTAGTCTAAAAATAGACTCCGCCCATATGTCTAAAAATAGAAGTCCATCTATTTTTACCAACACGACCAATCATCCACAAATAGCATCCTGCAACTCATAGACCATGATCCATATGTCTAAAAATAGACATAGTCTAAAAATAGACTTTGCGCCAAAAATAGCCTGCGTGCCCACCTAGTGAAGGCGACTTCTTTTCACTAAGCTCCATCATCTTGTTGCATTTTCAACACATGTAATATTGCCAACATTTCCTTCTCATAAATTTCTTGCTTGAGATGTAGCTGTAAAAATACCCAATCGCCTACATCAAAACTTCTTTCACTGTGATGTTAATTTGTCTGTTGTTTCATTCGATTCTGCACCAAAGTGGCTTTATCCTTTAAAAGTTGGACAACTTGTTGTTGATACTTGATGTGATATTTCACTACTTGAATATTTTTCTTCTTGATATTTCCTTCTATATTGAGAGTTTGAGAAGTGGTCATTTCTTCGAATACATTACAAGATATGGTTGGATTCATTTCTTCATGGTCGATGTGATCTTTCACTTCTTGAAATTTTTTCTTCTTGATATGTCCTTCTATCTTGATAGTTTGAGGAGTGGTAATTCCGGTCAGTGCATTACAATATATGGTCAAATTCATTTCTTCTTTCTCGATGTGATCTTTCACTTCTTGAACCTTTTTCTTCTTAACGTGTCCTTCTATCTCAAGAGTTTGAGAAGGGGGAATTCTTGCCATTGCTTTACAAGATATGGTCAGATTCATTTCTTCTCTCTCTTGGGTTGGTTCCTAGTGTATATCCTCTTCTTTTGATGTTTCTTGATCCTTTTCTTCCTCCTCTTCATAATCTATTTAAAATAATTTCTTCTCAGCACACTTATGACCTTTAGTGCATTTGCTCTCACAATTGTAACAAAGCCCTTTTTCTGTCTTTTCTTCCAATTGTTGTAGTGTAACCCTTCTAGGTTGTGGAAGGCTAGGAGAAACAACACTTCCATCTTTATAGTTGTGAGCGGTAGACTTCCTTGTTGCCATAATTTTTCTTTCCACTTTGTAACAAGCCCTTTTGCTCTTTTTTTCTTCCAATTGTTGTGATGTTGCTCCAAAGAAGGTATTTCTCTTTGTATCCTCATAATGTGCTATAATTTCCTCTATGAAGATTAACCACGTAACAAGTGGTTTACGAAAACAAAGCCCTTTATACCATAAAAATTGATCTTGTTCTAAATATGAAGATGCACTACATACCTTTTGTAGCAGTGACACACCATGTAGATCAAAATATTTCTCCATCTATAGTATCCAATTTACTGGATCCTTGCCATCAAACTTCCTCATCTCGATTTTTCTTGATTTTAGGAGCTCCATCTTGAAACGACTGTAACTTTGTACTTTTGGATCTTTAAGTTCTGAAATTATTACCTATAGTAGCCCTCTGCGTCCTCTTTCCAATGCCACCAATCTAATCAAATTTAGATTCTCCAAGAAAGAGCTATGCACAATCTCCCAAGATGACCTGATTATATATACCTTTTTCAGAAGAGCGAACTTGTATGAAGTGCCACGTGGCAGTGTTTTGACCTTAGGATCTGAAAAATATACACGGGAAACTATAGTTCGTCCTCTTTTTGTAACTTCTTACGAAATTTCAATCTGATGCTCAAAACAAAAGTTATGACTATTTTCCCCAAGTCACCTATTTGTAATGTAATTCGGGAGTCTGCAAAAAGGCCAACTTCCTCATATCATATCTCCACAAATATAGCACAAAAAGTTCTGAAATTCAGACCCGAAGTTCAGAACGATTTCAACCCAAATGGGTTTTTTTTTAGCGTATGAAACATCGCAAAAAAAATAAAAAATAAAAAATTATAGCGAATATGCCACGATGACTTGTTTGGAGTAGCGAAACCCTAGAATCCAAAGCTCTGATCCTAAATGTTATGAAACCAGCTCACAAAAAAGATAGAAAATATAGATCAATGCCTTATAAATAAGCCTCTTCGAGGGGGCAACCTCCTTTACATTACACAAATGAACAATGCTTAGATGATTCAAATGACAAGACCTCCTTTCTATATATATGAGTCTAAGGGGTCATAATATAATCAGAGCCGACCTAACAATAATAATATAAGGGCACAACAATAACAATAGTGGGATTCTATGGGGCACAAGAATAAAAATATGAGGACTACATGGGCACAACAATATAATAAGGGGGTTATACTAATAACAATAAGGGGTTGCACTAGTAGTATAGGGACCTAACAGTAACATGCTTGGCATTAGTATGACAACGTAATAGTTGATATGTTTATATAACTAACAATTGGGTGATGTGACAATGCATAGTAAGACTCTATTGGAACAAAGTAAAAAGGTAAAAGGGAATTGGGTAGGAATTCCTTTGGCCATGTCTGGAAACCCTCATTCCAAACAAATGAGTGCCTTGCATACAAGAAACCTTCTTAACCTTGAATTTGTCTGACATTATGATGATATGTGTTATATTCATAAATATGTATTTGAAAAGTATAACAGTTGGTTCTAGTTAGGGCTAGATTCGTCAAAGGATTGGAGTCCCTTGAGAGAAGGCATGGATGTGTTGAGTTACAAGGAAACATGCTTGGCATAACAAGGTAAGATAACTGGTGTATGTGTTTATGGTAGTGTGATGCAGGAAGTTGCATGGCAAGAGAGAGATTGCCATGAAATTCTGAAGAAGACTCCAATCGAGATTTCCTTTGGAAGCATTGCGAACCATGGGGATTGAGTCATGGTGTTTGTTGTTAGTATTGTGCTTTTGGCCTTTTTCCATTTGCCGCGCTTGATTTGTGGCTTTTTAAATGTCTAATGTATGGCCATACCACTTTGTTCACGGTGTCATATTGTTATTGGTTTCATGGTTTTCTTCTTGTTTGCGTTTTCTTGCCTTTTACGTTTGGAGAGTCTTGGGAATTGGTTGGAAAAAAGGAAAGTTAATGGAGCTCAGAGAGAGTTGAATGAAACCTAACATGTAATGTAAGACCTGAATGAAGCTTTGTGCACATATGAGGGCAATTGAGGGCAAGAGTATGACAACCAGTTGGACTGATTGGGTCCATTAGTGTACATGGATGATGGCAGGACAATCATGGGAAACATAATCAAGAAAGGTAAGGTGAATGGATTTGAGGCAGCATATGCCTTGGCTATGTTGGGAACTATTGTTCTTGATGTTGCCCATGTGTTGCATGCATAATGGAGTTCTCTTAACCTTTACCTTATGATATCTAGTAATTATGTTGTGATCATGATTATGTTGATGTCTATATGTGTACACATGTATGTATCTCATGTATGATAGAGTCATCATGGATCATGATTATTAATGCTAATATTTAGATGTATATACATGTATGCATGTATGCATGTATGTTGTTGTCTGACAGGGTCGTTAAGAAATCATTCTTGTGGAGGAATCATTGCTTACACAGTTGAATGACATGAAGAGGTTCTTGGTTTATGAGGAATCAAGTGGAAGAGTGGCCATGAAAAATATATGAAGTCAGTATCACGTGGTTATGAGTTGATATTATGTGATTATATTATATCTATGTTATGGACACGCTATACTAAGGGATACATCAACGAAATGAAAGCAGTGTGGTCTGTGGCATGCTGGGACAAGCATGGATAAGACACTGGAAACAAGGTTGCTTGGTAGATATAGTGTGGTTTTAGATGTGTGGTACTAATATTGTGAATATGTTGTGTATGTCGTACATGTTGCATCTATGATGTTGTGTGCATGCGGTGTTGTGCATATATAGTGTGTTGTTTATGCAATGTTATGTACATGATGGTACAGATAGTGTTGTGCGAATGTTAGATGTGTGGTGTTGTGCACATATAGTATTGTGCGCATGACGGATATGTGGCATTGTGTGCATATGGTGTTACGTGCATGTTGGATATGTAGTGTTGTGTACATGTGATGTTATGTACATGTTGTATATGCAGTGCTATGTGCATGTGGTGTTGTGTACATGTCATGCATGTAGTACTGTATACATGTGGTATTATGTACACATTGTACATGTGGCATTGTGTACACGTTGTGTAGGTGGTGTTGTGTACATGTGATGTTGTGCACAGGTTGTACAGGTGGTACTGTGTACATATTGTACATATGGCATTGGTGTATGTGTGGTATTGTGTGCATGTCATACATGATGTGTTGTGTATATGCAATACTATGGATGTGCATTTTTTAGTCATGGTATTGTGACATATGTATTCATTGTGTGATACTTTATGTATGTATGTGTTGTGTCGTACATTGGGTGTAGGTGTACATATGTGTGGTGGTGTACGTTGGGTGTATGTGTATGTGTGGTATTTCAGGTGTAGGTGCATGTATTGCATGGTGTTGTATGTCATGTGTGGTTGTATGTGTGTGATGCACATTATGTGTATGTGCACATGGTTGAGGAGAAGGCACTGGGTGTTTTGTCAGGTGTGGCAACCGATCCAGAGTGCGTACGGTATAAGGACAAGGTAGAAGCTAAGGATTGATTAAAGGATAAGTATCAATATTTTATTTTAGTTTTGCTATGCATGTGATTTATGATTCTGGTCTACGATGGTTACATGTGATTTATGATTTTAACCTATAATGGTTGTGTTTTGAGCTAACCTAATGTGATGTGTTTATACAAGATAATTTGGTTAAAAATGTTAATTTGACTTATTATGACAGGAAGTAAAGAGGTTTGCAAGTGTACCTTATTGACGAGCTACCAATAAGGTATGATTTGAAGTTATTTCAAATTATTTTGAATCTAATGAAAATTATGTGCTTGGTACAGGAAAGCATGAAATGCTCGGTTGGGTGGTTGAAATTGACTACAAGAAATTACACCAACAAAGGAATTTGAAAATGCAGCAGTATGTTGGTAAAGTATCTAGGAGTAGGGCCATTGTGGGACACAGGTACCCAATAGTGTCCATTGATTTTCTTGAGCATGCTATGACCTATATGATGGTTTTGAGGCAAGTATATGCCTTGGTTGTTGACGTTTCGATGTGATGAAACCTTTCCAAGGGATGGATCGCCCAGGATAGGGGATGCTAGGGAACTTGAAAGGTGAGTGACTGCATGAAAGGGGGTGACCAGATTACTCGAGGGACTGTGTAGTAGATAAGGGAAGGCAACATTGCCAGATGGAATCAGATGCATATTGGGAGTGCAACCTGAAACAATGAGTTGGTAACTGTTCATTGACAGGACAAGTGGAGCAGGATTATAGTGGTGGACATTGGATGCAACTTTGACTTTGCGGTGGATTTTGGACTTCCTAGGAAGGAGGTGAATCCTAGTATTAATTTGAGGGTGGATGTGTGAGCCTCTGGATTCCCTTGTTGCGGATGCAGAGATCATATCCTTTTATTTGTTGGTTGAGCAAATATGCATATGTGTATATCATTGTGATTACTATGTTGAGCTGGATTTATAAAGCTCCATAGACAATGTGATTATTTTATGGGTGAAGCAAATGTATCTGTGTGTATATGTGGGTATTATTGTAAATATCGTAATGAGCTATGATATAAAGCTCCAGTAAACGGTATGTTTGTCATGTTTTAACATATGGTCATTATAAATACTGCAACAAGCTATGTTATAAAGCTCCATGGGCAGTATGCTTTGTTTTCAAGGGTCTTGCTGGTTATGGGTGCCATTGAATACCGAGGACCGTGTTCCCCTAAGGGGGAGGGTCTGTAACAACCCTGGTAAAAATACATGTAAAAATATATAAGACCACGGTTGATGGGACATATTCCAAGCTAGATGGTGGGCAAAAACATCCTAGTGTGGGTGTTCATTTGGTTTATTATGGCTAAGGAAAATGGCAAAGGCAGTGACTAAGGCTTTGGAAAGGCAAAATGACATTTTTGACACATTTATTTATGAAAATAATGGAAATTAGGAGAAAAGGAAGGTGAAAGGTCACAGGTTGCATGTGAGGAGGAAACTGAAGGAAAAATAAAGAAAATAGAGGCCTGATTGATAAAAAGGCTTATGAGGATTAGTTTGTAACCTTTTGTCAGTTCAATTTTGGAGCTCTCTCATTATTCTCTCTCTCACTCTGGGACACTTAGAGTTTTCTCGGAGCACTTGGGCATTGGATCAAGAAAGGAAAAGAAGGCAAGAGGAAACGAAGATGAATAAAGGAAAAGCAGGATCAAGCAGCTACAACATGATTCTTTGCAGGTATTGATTTGCATGTGTGATTTCCTTGCTAGATTTGGCATGCATGGTGTTGCATGTGGTTGTTTTTATATCATTGCATGGGTTTTGCCAAGTGTGACAGTGTTTTTCATCCTAGCCTTGTCATTTCCTGATAGCCTTGATGAGATGGGTTCTCATACTGCGGTTGAGCTGGATTGTGGGATGGATTCGAACTGGAGTGGGGTGGAGCTTTGAAATGAAAAACACATGGCTTAGTGTTCCCTAAACTAGACTGTGGATCACAATAAAGCCATTGGCCTAGTAACCCCTGAGCCAGACTATGGGCTATGGTAAAGCCAAGATTGTGTGCCTTGGTGGGCTTAGGAATCCTTGTCGGTGAATGACGAGATATACGATAAAGCCAAGAGGTGGATTTATCTCCATCGGGCCTACTAGTCTCAGGATGGGATGTATGGTAAATCTTGAAGAGTGGGTCTTGATGTAGGGCCTAGTGATCCCTGGATCATATTGGGGATTACGGTAAAGCCTGAGAGATTAGGAGGCACTCAAATTCCTCACAGTGTAGGTGGAGAACTTTGGTAACATCCCTGCTTGTTTATTTATTTTCAATTGGTTATGAGTCCCACATTCATGCTTGGAATATGGCATGAGAGTGATTGGTTGAAGAAAGATTTGGCTCAGGCAATCTATGGTCGGGTGGAACGTGGTAGACCCATCCCCGGTTGGTTTCTACATTCATTAATGAGAAATTCATCCCTTTGGTTTTCATGTGTAAATGTACTGGTTTATATGTGGATTATATGGCTGATGTATTTATGGTATTTCTATTGTTAATGTGTTGGTTATGTATATGTTTTATGACAACAACTATGTATGGATCTCATCATGTTTTAACTTGTAAATGAATAGACAATGTATGTATGACCTAATAGATGATAATGCAACAAATAACATGAGGGAACAATGGTTCTTGGCGATTCTCAGATGAGTACGAGATCCCTATACTTAAATTTGTTGTTTACACCTGTAGATTACATGTTTGTGATATGTTTGACGAAATTCATGTCATGGCTAGTAGGGGTCTGGTTAAGGGCTTGTTCAACTAATTGCTTTTACATCATTGTTTCCCTGTTATTTTACTGTTTTGAAGATGTCATTCCATTTTGGGTAGTGACCTGGGATCTGGGCCTGAAAAAAGTGGCTCAAAACCTGGGGATGCTGGCACAAAACTGGACAAAATGGTCCCTAGACGTTGGCTTGCAGGCCTGTGAGAGCGTTTAGAGGTCAAGTGATCAAAAACTTTAGTGGGACCCAGGGGCAAGCTGCCTGAAGTGTTGGCATAGTTCTTAGGGGTCCTGTAGCTAATGTGGGAGTTACGTATGTTGTGTTTCTATCGATTCCATTTCCTTAAGGTCACAAAGGAAGTCAAATCCAATCACAGTAGCCTCTCGTCATATGTTTACCCCAGTTGGCCGGTTACTTGGGTAGATGTGGGAGGAGGGTGTTACATTTGAGGTGTAAAGAGTAAACAATTTTCATTTTTAAGCCCTTGGAGAGTCATGAGCCCCAACTCTACATTATTATTATTATTATTATTATATATATATTTTTTTTCTATAGAAGAAACACTATTTCTATTTAGATATTGAATGCAAATTAAACAAATTATGTTCATACTACAATTACATATTGAATGGACATTTAATTTCTGTCCCACTAAAAAATAATCATGAGTCTTACATTTTTCCCCTCTTTCTTTTTAAACTCAAGCCACCCCCTAGAGAAGGTTTCACAGTGAACAATTGTAAAAAATCCTCATGGAGTACCAATTCCTTATTGGAATCAAACTTGTTGAATTGATGAATTTCCTACATTCCTCTTGCGAAGGCTTCATCTACAACTACGATCCTTGAGGGTGAAGTCTCGATATTCTCGCCTTCTTTTATATTCTCTATTAGAAGATTTGATTCCTCAATGCACGCTTCTGGATAAACATTGTATCCTCCTTTAAAAATGTTGTTTGTTGATTTTCCACATTATGATCATCTTAATCTTATATGACTTGTTGCTCACATGATTGTCCCTTTTGGTCTTAATTTATATCCTTTGTTCCTTTTTTGAGTGGGGTCATACACAGGGATACAAATCCTAAAGATGTCTTATTCATTTGTATAGATTCAACACCAAAAGCTTGTATTCTCATAATCTAAAACCTAAGCATTGCATCTAAAATTTCCCTCCTGTAGTATCATTAGTTAGTGGACCTTGCTTTATGTTGATCTTAACATGTATTTAGGTGATCTGGTGGATCAAAATAATGCTCAAAATTGAAAATGTGTGATAGAGCTCAGAACCTGTACGATTGGATAGATCTTGGCGATCTAAATCCAACGCAACTCGTTTCACTCAAATTCGACATCGGATGCTCCCAAAATTCTGTTCTAATCAATTTGGGAAATTGCTAAATTTTTTGGGAAAAATAGTTGTAGGTACAGCCAGTCAACAGTTCGTACACTGACTGGGTCATTACTTGGCAGATGACTAAGTTCTTCATCGGCCAATGGTTGGTCGACACTTGGCATGATTTGATTGGTTGTGACATGGTGAATTGTTATTGGTTAATGGTTGTGTTGTGGTGGCCTAATGAGGGAGTGCCACATGGCCTACTCATGGCTGACCAAAATTTGTTTGGAGGCTAAACAACACCCCCATGAGTCGAACGCGAGACCAACTACCAAGAAACCAATCGCTTTACCATTACGCCACCGCCTTTTTACTTGATATATAACGAATGCGAATTATATTTAAAGTATAATGTTGCCATGGTTGAGGGTAGGGTCGAGGCTAAGCCCCAACGCTGGTCACTGCACCCAAGAGGACTAAGGGGTAGGACCGTGGCCCTAGCCGCATGGTCACGACGCCCACACAACGCACCACACTAGAGCTAACGAAGAACCAATGACAAAAAAAATGGGGGGGGGGGGGGCCCCAGGTCGTATGACCCCGTTATGTGATCAACATTGCATGACTGGGCAGATGAAAAGGGGGCCAACCCCAAGCCATATGGGATTCCATAAGACTACAACGGAAGCATGGGAAGAGCGTGGAAATTTAGCGCTAAACCTAGGTTCCATGGAATGATAAGACTGCATGTCAAGCGTTAGGGGCCTGGCAGATGGGGGTGGGCAATTAGCTCCTACCCTTAGGCACGTGGCCCCCATGTGGCCTAAATTTCCAGAACTGGGGGCTTAATGGTGCCCTTAACAGTCCTACAAATTCGCCTGCGGAGCAGGAATTATGTCAGGTTTACTGCATTGGTTCCGTGGTTGTGGTGCTCAAGCCAAGTTGAGGCCGAATTGGAGGATGGTTAGATGTAGAATTTGGGAAAATGAAGAAACAAGCATAAATTTCTCAATTTTTGGCCAAATGAGGTGCAAAAAGAACCAAAATAGGGATTTTTGACAGTGTTGGATCCATTGGAGACACCAATTCTACTATTTGAGCTGTGTAAAGCATGTAAACACACTTTTGAGCATTTTTAATGAAAGAGGCCCTGCATTGGAAGCTGGACCAGGAGATGTAGCCCAAGAGGGGTGAACTCCTTTATCATGCTTGTGTTATGTGTTTCAGATATGCTATTTTTTCTATGTCTGGCTGTAAAATTTGGCTTAAATTTACCTGTTTATGTGTTTAGTAAGTTGATCCTCTACCTAAAACACATATAAATTTAACTTGCAAAATTGTGAAAAATCTTCAAGTTTTATACATTCAAATCATTAGGTATATGTGAAAAACCCAAGTTAATCCTCTCAATATTTTATTTAAGTAGCTACCTAAGGTATCCCCTATATATTCAAAGATTGATAAATGAAAAAAAATGTAGCTATGTATTTGGGAGGTGAACCTAAATTGACATTTTGGTGAGAAAGATAATAGTAGGGTTGAAATCTGAGAATCATGGCATGGGAAAAAGGCTTTCCCATGATTTGAAAGCTTACTTTGATATCAAAACCCTTCTAGATTAAAGCCAACCCAAAAATGTTATTAAGATACAATATTTCATCAAACATGTCTTGTGTATGCATTTTGTTAAACACACAGTATGCATCCATTTAAAGATAAAGATGGTACTTTTCCTACTTGTAGGAAGGTCTGACCATGGCAAACCTCTTGACAACTTTCCAAACCTCAGTGAGGTTGGAGCCTCTGAACTAAATAGGATTGAAATCCTTGGGAGTTGGTGCTCCTAAGTGCAGAACTATTGCAAGACAGAGTTGGTGCTTACCCATTCAATTCACTAGTGCCCCATTAGAACAATCTATCATTACAATGACATAATTCTTAGCCTTCATAATGACCTTTATAGAGGTTGCAAAACATAATAACCTCCTTGTGTCTTTCTCCAATAGTGTGTTTAATTCTTCCTTCTTCAGCTCATGCAAATATGTCATGAAAATATGAGCCTAGGGGGTTTCATTCTAGTTGAGTGTGATGACCTTTGCTTCCATTAAAGGATAAAGGTTGTGGTGTCCAACATGTTACAAACATTAAAAGCATCCCATATTCAACAAACAAAAACCCACAAACCGAAAAAACTATTGCTACGATCCCTTGGACCCCATAGGCTACCCATTGTTGATTGACGAAAGAAAGGAGACAATGCCATTCATATATTCCATTTGTTTATGGTTGCAAATTTATTTCCTCCTTGCCAACCACCAACTCAACTTCACAATAGCATGATAAAACCCACTTTAATAAGGGAGTTGTTAAACTTGATCAATACACACATATGATTTTGGCTAATACATCCACAAAAATTTAAACCTAAATTATTATCATGACAACAATCCATCTCAACCCTCAAACCACTACCAATAGACATTCTTACAAATTTAAGATTCATAACTTTATACTCATAACTAACCATGTAAATGGAATTTGCATGAAGAAAAATATAGTGGTAGAAATCTCCATAAAAATACAACATAAGTAATGATAATAAATAACTTAACATCACATTGCTCTTGTTGTGATGTTCTACCATTGAAATAACATTTCACCCATTTTCAAAAACATAAAATTAAAAATTAAAAAAAATTTAACTTTAAGGTTTAATGGCAAAAAATATTACAATCTTAATCTCAAACTTGTAAAAGCTAAACAAATTATCACAACTTTCTAAGTCTAAAAACACTCTTTCATAAAATTGGATTTATGCTAATTTATAAAAGAGTAGATGAATTTATGCTAATTTATAAAAGAGTTTGACATGTGCACTCAAATACATTTTACTATTCAATATAGATAAGTTGCGTAAATAATTTCTTCAAGGGAAAAATAACAAATTATAAAAATATCCGAATATAATTAAAAAAGATGTAAAATAATTTTAAAAAGGTAAAAATAAATGTGTGAATCCATTTTAACCTCCTCTATCATTTATAAAAATATTTTTATAATTATTTTTATTTTTATTGGCTTAACAAATAGTCGGTCAAGGGCGCTAAAACCACTTTTGTACATCTTCTTATAATCCTTTAGTCGGTCAAGGGGGGCTAAAACCACTTTTGTACATCTTCTTATAATAGTTTAGTCGGTCAAGGGGGGCTAAAACCACTTTTGTACATCTTATAATACTTTCGTGAATACCTTCTGCATCACAAGGATTCATACATGTAGACTACCGATACATACACTGACGACGTACGTAGACCTTATGTACATTACTTAGCCAGAGGCGTAGACGTGGTTGTATTTGGGTTCACAACGCAGACGTTTTCTGGGCGGAAAGGCTCCTCACAAGGGGAAGAACAAGAGAACGAGAGCAGCATTAAGGGTTTTATTCTCTTCTTCTTATGGCGGTCTAGGGTTCGAATCCCTTTTCGGTTTCACTTGCGAAGCCTTTCCCCACAAGCCTTTTTCTCATAGCAATGGCTTCCTCAGCCGGTCAGCCTCAGTTTCGATACACGCAGCCACCGTCGAAAGTTCTGCACCTCAGAAATCTTCCCTGGGAATGCTCTGAGGAGGAGCTTGTTGAGCTGTGCAAGCCATTCGGGAAAATTGTAAATACTAAGTGTAATGTGGGAGCCAACCATAACCAGGCTTTTGTTGAATTTGTAAGTATTTTCACCTTACTCTGTAACCTTTACATCGCTATTTAAATTGAAAGCTTAATCATTTTTTCATAAATCGGGCGTCCTGAGTACGATCCTTGTTAACTCTTTGCAATAAAATTTATTAATAAATGTCTAACCTAGATCAAAATGCACAAACCGCAACCTGGATCGATGCTGAAGTGAAAACGGCCTAGAATTTAGTCTGGATCCGTGTTGATAAGAAATCAATGTTATGAGCGATTGGGGATTTATTGTGGTCCGTGGGTACCATTGAACACCTTTGACAAGCTTGCTATGAATCTTCGTAAGCCTTTTGCCGAGCCCTTACAATTATCGTGTGAAGTTTGAATCGGTGACTTTAGAGAGATAAACTCAACTGGAAATCCTTTTTGACTTATTGGTTTTTTAGCGTCGTGTTTACATCTGCAAATAAATCACCTCAAATGTGGTCCGACAGATGGAATTCGGATGAGTTGTCAATGCGTTAATGGTTCAGCAGCAACGAAGGTGTCATATCTGTCCACGCACGAAGGTTCAATTCACCGAAGGCATGAAGAAGTAGTTGGGGCGATTTGTAGGTCTCGGGTAGTTTTCACAGCAGAGTAACCCCTGCATCAACAGCGTAGCCAAACGTACTTGTGTTAAGTGGTTCTTCTCTCAATGTTCATTTTGCCCGCTCAAGCAGGCTGTTTGTGGTGCCCTACCTCTTTGGGGCAGTTGTGTAATGCTTTGCTTCGGCTTTCAGGAAGTACTTAAAAAAAAGATAAAGCTCTTGGGAGATCTTAAAGTGGATTGCGAGTTACTCTAAAGGGAAGGGAGCATAAAGACACATATATCAAGTCAATCTAGTTTAGTTTATCGACATAATTGCTGGATAGAATCCTGTGTGAAAAAGGTTGTTACAACGATAAACGTTACCACAATTTCGCAACGAGTGGATAGAAGTCCTAAGTCTGGTGTCCCTGTCCTTGATTTAGAAAAGTAATTAGAATTATCTTTAACTTTGAATATAGTTTGTTGATGTCAAATTGATGGTTAAGATAGTGGTGTTTATTTTGGCCAGCCCCTTTCGACATTAAAGGTTTTAGAAGTTAGAACTTACAATATTAGCTTTACAACCAGAAAGTTTTTGTTGACAAAACTGCGATTGAGGGGCATCTAGGCATCTATTACATTAAAATCAGCCAAGACTTTGTACCTGGCCTCATTTGCATGGGAACTGCCATTGACCACGCCTTTTACATTATTACTGAACAACCTTTGCTACGTTAATGTGATATATGCCTCAGAAAGATTTGGTCAACTGCATTATTTTGGGTTTTGAACCTGGGTAGTCATCATGGCATGTGCTCCAACTTGCGACCAGTTCACAGCCGTAATCAATATTATGGGAACCGAACTGGTGATCGAACCTGGAAACCCACGGATCCAGGAACCGGTTGAAACTGGACCGGAATTCGTAAAAAAATCGGACCAAAAAACTGGTCGACCAAAAATACATAAAATATTAAAATTTTAAAGAAAAATGTATATATTGATGTGCATCCTTATGAATCCAAACCATTGATACACAAATAAGGAAAAATTCTCATTTAGATTGCATGTAAGGGTGCACATAACCAAAATAGCATCGAGTTCAATCCATATCTGAATCGAAAATACATAAAATAAGGCTTTAGATAGCCTCTAGCATCTATAAAAATTATGCTACAACAAATTCCTACATATCATCAAATTCATTACCTATATTTGGATATTCGTCATCAATATCACCCTCTAAGCATTAAAATAAGATAGAAAAAACACAGTATGTCAAGTCAAATTTTTGTTTGAGTGATGGGTACATATTTAGTAGGATCATGATAGAGGAGTTCAACAACCAATGCTACCAACATCAATGTACATAGAGGGCTTGGTGCTCTTTATCAAATACTAGTTCCATACTTTTGTACATGACAAAATCCAATGGAAATATTGTAATCCCCTTAATCTTGAAAAACTATTAAGTCTGCTGGATTTTGAGTGAGATCTAAAATTCACCTTTCTCCATAGAAAATTCAATGAGGTCAGAACCACTCTCAAACATCTTGAGTCATTCAGCGTTTAACACAAAATTTTAACGTTGCCATGAAATGATTCATGATGTTCGAGAGTGGTTCCGACTTCATTACTTCAAGAATTTAACATTACCATGAATTGCATAGCAATACTAGGGCCTTAGGCTTGAGTATTAGGCCGTCTCACAAAAAAATTCTTGTTTTTGTTATTGTTTTGAACTTGTGTTTTGAACATCTTTGATCAAATTGTGCGAAACTAGCTGGTTTGGTACAAACCTGGAGGGTTCAGTGAAAAAAGGCCAGTTTGGTACGGAACCAGTTGGTTCCATTACAAAAGTAGTCGGTTTAGTACCGAACTGGACTGGTTCCACCGGTTCCAGTCCAGTTCCGATAATACTGGCCTTAATAAACACGGTTTGGAAAATGTTGTAATATAAACTGATTCTTACAATTATGTTGGCATGCCATCTTTACAAACTAGGAGTAAGTGATCAACATAACTTTGGTTTTGCATGATAGAATTGAACGGAAGGCTTCCTTACATGAGTCCATGAGCAAATGTTTATATAATATATATTTTTATATATTTTGAAGCATTTATGTCATCAAAAGTATGTAGAATGATGAATTAGATATAAAAAAACACAAAAACATGGATTAAACCATATAACATCAATAATCTAGAAGTTATAATCTTCATCAACCCCGTCCACAAGTTACAAGTTTTCATTTATATAGCATGTAATGGTGCACATAACCAAAATAGCTTTGAGTGCAATCCATCTCTAAATGGAAAATACATCAACAAATAGGCTCTAGATGGCCTATAGCATCCAAAAAAAAAACATGTTGCAACAAATAGCTACATATCATCAAAATCATTGCCTAGTTGGGATCTTTGTCATTAATATCACCCTCTAAGTTATTAACATAAGATAGAAAAAATGTAGCATCTCAAGTCAAGATTTTGTTTAAGTGATTGGCACATTTTAAGTAGGGTCATGATAGAGGAGTTCGACAACCAATGTCGTAACTAACATCAAGGTACATAGAGGGTTTGGTGCTCTTGTTTAAATATGAGTCCCATACCCTAGTACATGACAAAATCCAATGGAGTGAGCATCTAGGGAGCATCCTATGGAGTGCCACACTCCCAAAAGGGGAAGGAGCATCCATCTCAAATTCATATGGAGTGTACTACTTACTCCCAGGGGTACTCCCTGGATGCTCACCACTCAGGACAGGGTTCCAGAGGGGAAGCGGGCCTTGGAGGAGTGCTTCTGGTAACACTGATCTTGAACATATAACTGTTTTCGAGAGTTAGAATATGTAATAGTTGAAGGATGATACTGATGTTTACATGTTAAAAATATATTTTATATAATTTATAGAGCTTCATTTCCCTGTAATGCTGTGCAGCAACTAAAATTACTAAAAAAATGCCTAGAAGTCGTCCATATTTTCCCGTGATGCCCAAAAGCAATCGAATCTACTCCTTGTCAGCTGGCAACTTTACAAAATTCCCCACTGATTAACATGTTGTTGAACAAATCTTGTCTATGTGCACGTAGAAAATAACTATCATAATTTAACGTTTCCACGATGGTTAAAACTTTTATCTTTCCAGTTGGTGGGTGCAGTTATCAGAAGACACATATGACAATTGCCTCAATCTCTAGTGACATCAAAACATAATTGTTTTGCAGCTGCACATACAATAGATGATTCAATGCCACTTACACACTCTGAATGGTGCAAATGTGCGCCTTCAAGTGCATTATGGTGCAAGCTATTTTTTCTTGTGTGAGCTTAATCTTCAATGCATCTTACTTCAAATGTGTTATTTCATTGATAGTAGGCTCTTATTAGAGTTTTCTAGGGTTATATTTATGAGAGTTATGAAACTTGAGTTGATCTGGAAAGGTGCCTTCGTAATATTTTTCTAGAGCTATATTTATAAGAGTTATGAAAACTGAGTTGATCTGGGAAGTTGGAACAAGGGGTGACAATTGTTTTTGGCATTTTTCACTGAAAACTATTGTTTACTTATTCTTGTCACACAGGTTTCTATGATATATTTTCTTTATTCAATACTAAGTTTTGGTTGTGTTTTTTGCTGAGTTTAGGCAGATTTGAATCAAGCCATTGCAATGGTTTCATATTATGCTTCATCATCAGAACCTGCTCAGGTACGGGGCAAAAGTGTTTACCTGCAATACTCAAACAGGCAAGAAATCGTAAACAATAAAAGCACTGGAGATGTTGCCAGCAATGTATTATTGGTGACAATTGAGGGTGTCGATTCTGGGGATGTCAGCATTGATGTTTTGCATTTGGTAAGTTTTAAGAACACTTAAGAGGCAGCAGGAAAGGTGATATTATATCAAACTAATCCTAAATTTATCTAGATTCAGGTTGTGGACTATGCTTATATTTTTGTCTATAAAACAAGGTAGAGGGTATGTAAGCATTTTTGATGTGTCTTGTCTTGTGTATTTCAGTTACAAACAAGGGGTTATACTTGATGTTATGGCTTGTGTTTGACATAACTCTACACGGACACATTTTCGATGGCAGCCCACTGCATCGGGAGAAAACGCACGTGTGTTTTGCTTAACCCTGTCTCTTGACCCTACTGCTCCTAACCCTACAGCCTGATAAAGTTCAGATTGTTCTTGATTCATCTCACTCTTCTTTTCTGTGTCCTTAAAACCCAGTTTAAATTCCACACAACCTGGGGAATGACCACTTTTTGAAGTTCATAATTTTTTTCCTTTGGCTCTTCTTATCTCTAAATGGACTAGTATTTGTTTGCCTAATTACTAATATTAGTTTCGATTATCTGTTATCAATTGATGAGAAATGCCTATTTTTTAGAGATCTTCAGATTTCTAAGACAACATTTCCTAGTGTATTTTTAGTAGTATTTGCTCTTTCAATTGTCATATGCTTGGATGATAATCCCTGCTGTTATTATTATTATTATTGGCAAATAACAACTTTTTATATATTTTTGAAAAAAGATCCTATGAGCATACAATAGACACTAGCTAATCAGAGATCAGAGATCTACAAGTGTATCTGACTTAACATGAGTATGGGAGCTGTGAAATTGATGTGAGCTTCTCATTTACTGGGTTTTTACCTTGAATCTACTAAGAATCAACCCAAAATTTTAGGAGATTCTGCTTTTGATTTATTACCAGTAATTCATAGGAGAAGTCCTGAAGGAAACAGTTCCAGGAACAGATTTAGGATTAAATTTGATTCTGGGCTTCCCCTATGTTCTCTCTCTAAATAGTTGTCTTTTATATCTTGATCCTGGGGAGAGAGATGTTTTTGAGGCTGATCCCTTGTGATTTTCTGCTGAGGGGTGAATCATAGTATTGATGTAGGTTGGTTACAAGCTACAAGAGAGTTTGCTGAACAAACTTTGGCTGGCTTCTCACAGACTTTTTGTCCTCAGATCTGTCTATTTTAGCAGAGGGAATGACGCTTTGGGATAGTGGGCAAGAGTGGCTTTCTCTTTATTCCCTTTTGTACAAGCTCAGTCTGATTCTACCAAGGCCTTCAGATCCTCTGCTTTAGCTTTAACAAATTGCTTTGGAATTACTGCTTTTGGCCTTCTCCAGCCTTCTTTTTGACTGCTATTATTATTATCATTATTATGTAACAAATTGGGTGATGCTGTATTTTCTTCATTTGTTTGTCTTAGTGATATTTTTATTTTGTATTCTGCATCACAGCAACAGGAGTTGGATTTATTTGGCTATTTCCATACTTGATTTTAGCAGAATACTGTGAAAGGCTGTGTACTTTGTAACTTTTCAAGCTTGAAGATAATTGGAAACTGCTTTTTGGTACAGGTATTTTCAGCTTTTGGGTTCGTGCATAAGATTGCTACATTCGAGAAGACTGCAGGTTTTCAGGTTTGGAATTAGAACAATGTGGTAGGACCTTGAAATTTGTGATGTTTATACGCCAAGCATTAATACGCTGCACATATAAGCAAAATGTTTGTTTCCAGAAAATTATTTTATTAAAATACTTTTGTGGACAGGCGCTGGTGCAATTTAGTGATGCAGATACTGCTGCTTCTGCAAGAAGTGCCTTGGATGGACGAAGCATACCAAGGTGATTGTGTATTTCTTCTATGTATATGAAGTAAAATGTGCATATGCAGCCGTGGCAAATAATTTAGAATTTGATGGTGTTGCCTTGCTGATGAAAGCATTCTTGACTTTAATATCTAATTGACATTTTCTGTGCTGTGTTTCGAATTTAGATATTTGCTTCCAGAACATGTAGCGTCATGCCATCTGCGGATATCATTTTCTGCTCACACTGACTTAAATGTCAAATTTCAGAGTCATCGCAGCAGGTAAGAGGAATTCTGTTTGATATCCATGGTATGTGATTTTATTAATGTAAAAGATTAAAGGTTTTTCAATTAATATGTGGAATTAACTTGTATATAGAAATCAACAGGGGAAGGAAATGAAAATTCAAATGTGTCATCTTCAAGAAAGCCTTTCTAGTATTCATATGTAAATTAAGGATTTCTAGGTGTCACCCTAAGATCGTGCAGTCTGGCCGCTTCAGCCTTTGGTACTCTCAGGCACCCTTCTCAGACAATGTGTTAGCTCCTTCATTGTGATTGAGGACTTGGATGAGGATATTATTTCTCTTCTTATCTTTTCTGACCTAGTTAGAGAGCTGCGTAATATTGCAAACAAAACATAAAGACCTAAAGATGACACTAAGAAGCAAATATTATTTCGCTAGAACGACAGTAAACAAGCACTGGTGATTATTGAGAGATGCATCATAGAATATTGATTACATCAACATGTAGAATATTGAGAGATGCATTGTTGTACTATACGTCTAATGTGGCTAGTGTCCTATATACTAAATCATTTTGGTTGTGTGCAAATTCAACAACAATAAAATTTGGCACCTTTTCTCTGAGTGGCACATTAGGAGAGCAATCAGAGCTATGTGTACAAACAAAGCAGCTGATGTTTGGTTTTTGTTCGAATTCATTAACAATAAAATTTGGAAAATGTTTGCATGCCAAAAGTATTTGATAAATTCCTTTGATAAGTTTGAAACTTTGAACCTTTTTTTGATAAAAAAAATCTCCAATTGCCACCTTTTCTTCGAGTGGCAAATTAGGAGAGCAATCAGGGCTGTGTACGAACAAAGCAGCTGATGAGTAAGGGCTTCAAGTTGAATTCCTTAACGCTGGTGTCTAGCCACTTGATTCCAATATTGCTGATTTATTTGATCAGGTGGTATTTTCAGGCTTCTCCTCATCTTGGGCCAGATACATTATTCATTTGATCCAGAAATCAGGGAGCAGTCCTGTTCCAAACAACTATCAAATGATCATGGTAGGTGATACATTCTCCAAGCTTTATGCCAGTCTTATATCAGTGGCTTTCTGAGGAGCTAGAGCGTTGTCATCTCAAGGCTAGAGGATAAGCATGTTTTCACCCCAACTAATATACATTTGATCACAATTTAACACTCTGAGCCATTATTGAGGAGGCTTGTCATTGCTCTTCAAAGGTTTACAATTGTTCTGTAGACTTTTGGAAAGTGTTTGACACAGTGTCGAGGGAGACATTGTTCCAGAGACTGTGACATTGTCAAATCTGAGACTCTATTGTCAAATCATGAGCATATATGGGAAGTTGATCACATTCTTCTACATTAGGTGTTGATGCCCCTATTACAATTCACTGATGACTCGGTCATGTTGGCCTCCACTCCTAAGAGTTTACAAAGATAGATCAATGCACTGGCCAATTTTTGTGATTTTTGATGGTCAACCTAGGTAAAACTTAAGGTTTTGATCTTGAATGCATCAAAGTGTTATCTTACAGATTTACATTTCTACTATCAAGGGACAAAGATTGAGATCACTACAACTTACACTTCCCTAGGAGAATAGTTCATGGGGTCTCGTTTTGGTTATTGATAGGCCCTTTAGCCTTGGCTTAGTAAAGGGTATGGTTCCTTGGCCCCCATTAAGAGATGGTGTTTCTAGTGGTAGTTTCAGGCAGTGTTGAAAATATCGGTATTGGCAAAATATCGGCGAGGGTCCAGAAAATATCTTATCGGCAATATCGGCGAAAATATCGGCAAGCATAAAAATGCATAATATATTCATTTTTTTTCAGATTTCTAAACATATAAAGCAATAACAACATGAACTAAACACATTGGCACATAAATATGAAGAAGGCACTGATATATATGATGTCAAATAGAAATGATACATCAAACTTCAAAGGCGATACCAAATCATGCTGATCCCTGATAATTGTCCAATGAAGGACTCAAACAAAATAACATCACATATCCTGCTAATCCTTGATAGTGATAATTGTCCAATCAAGGAGTCAAACAAAATAATTTCACATATATAAAACTTTAAAAGTATTTCATCATCATGAGTTATAAACTTATATGTAGCAAAAGTTGCAAAACAAATAAAACTAGCAGCTATCTATCTGAGACCATTGGCCTCTCCCTAGCAGCTTTCTATCTGTCTTGTTCATCAATTGCTTCACGAGCTTTTTGTGTAACCTTTGCACTAGAAACCGTACAAGGCATTACATCTGCATCATATGCAGAGAGTCTAGCCAGATGGTATTTCAATTGTGTAACCCCTCTTGACATCTTGGTCCCACACAAGTTGTATGATATATATGTCTGATTTGCCCCACCAACAACTTCCCCATACTCCCAAAATGGGTCCAAGGCTTTTGGCATATTTGACATTTGTAGTGAACTAATTCAAACCTAGGGCACAAAAAAACAAAAAATTGGCATTAAACCCCCCAACACAAAATGAAAAAATAATAAGTAATAACCGCCTCATTCAAAAAAAAATTACTACATTGTTTGCATTTTGCAATGTGAATGAAAAATGGCAATAAAAGGGTGCATAAGAAAGTTGAAAAGAAAAATGAAGCTTATTGTCCAAATATGGAGAAAACCTTTGCATTGGTTCATGGGCATGAAAATCATAGCAAATGGGAAAAAACAAAGAAACAAAATGTTGGTAGGCAAAGAGTCAAGCAAGCATAACCCAAAATCTATGAAAAAATCATTAACATAGGGGTTTTTAAGAACATACCTGTTAATGAAAGAAATGAAGTTTGTCTCACTATTCTTCAATCTTTGATCCACAAAAAAATCTTAGTTGGTGGTGATAATCATTGTTTGATCCTCAAACCCTCCTTGACAACCGCCACAAAACTCTTCTCCTTCCTTCTCTAACACTCGGAAAAAAATGAAGAAAAAAACCAAGTTTTCCTTTTTCTAGCCGCAGCGAAACACCCCCGGTGATATTTTTCTATCTTTGTGCGATATTTTACTGATATATTGCCAATATCTCGGAAAGATCGCGATAATATTGCGATATTTTCTCGTCGATATTTCGGCTCACCGAAAATATCGTGATATTTACACTATTCGGCAATATTTTGCCGATATTATCTACACTAGTTTCAGGACCTCTCAACCAAACTCTAGATAGACTAGACTAGATTAGAGAGAATACAGACGTTGGCCTTGCTTCTTAGGTATATCATTTGATGTAAGTGGACGATTCCACAACCCATAATTTAGGCAGAGTTTTGCATCCACCCTTTTTGTCTCGAGGTCATTTTTCAATTGGTTTCTTTCCTTCATAGGGTTTGATCTCTCGGAGGATCTGCCATTGGGTGAGAGAGGTATCCCTACCTTGCACTTTGCTTCTTGACTTTTCCCTCAAATCCTTTCCTAGGATGAGTGTGACATTGGTTCTTAGGTGTATCTCAATTTCTTTTGACAATTACTATCCCTCCATAGTGGCTTCCCTCGTTTGGATTCTCCATTGATGCATCATGCCATTTATTGCCAACTAGAGTGGTACTGAGCCAGACTATCAGAGAGGGTATCTACAAATTATACATTTAGGTCACTTGGATCTCACCCACTATGAGCTTGGGCTTGAAGATGTCTTTCTACCTAAAGCAATTTTTGGAGATATGTGATGACATGATCATCTACCCCCGTATATACACAGACATTGGATGCACTTGCTCAAGATCCCTTTGGAATAGCGCTGGGTTGACTCTCATCTACCTCGGATAGAGACAAATCATCATATACCATGATTTAATAGGATTTGTCGGTGTGTCATCTTTAAGAGCTATAAATAGAGATGCACCTCATTTTTCAATGTCCCTTATACTATGCGATTAGAGGATGCTATCATTGCCTTTATAGGGACTTGGAAGGCACCCTCTCTACTTTCTTTTGGTGCTAGGATTATAGATGCTTCTCTCTTTTCATCAAGGAGATTTTCAACTCTTGCATGCCATGCCCTGCCCTATGATGACGAGACCAATTACTTCATACTTTCTCGTTGATCCATCAAATTGAAGCAACAAACAACAGACAAAGATAGAATTCTAGAGTACATTAGACAATAGGATTGTGATACCTTGAGTTTTTCATCAACCTATCGCTCTGGGAGACCACTTGATATTATTGTGATCAGTTTGGAGATGTCAAAATGTATGTTAACCCACACGTTCTCGGAGCATTAAAGAGATTAGCTATAGACGAATCTAAAGTAGAGTATGCCCTACCCATCAAACTATGTCCTAGATCCAAAAGAGCTATTAGAGATCTATTTGAAGTTTCCTTATTTTGACCTTGGATGTTAGGAGTACTTATATAGGGCTTCTCGATGGTTCCTAAAAACTCTAATAGCGAGCTAGTTCCTAGTTCTAAAAGACTTCAATAGCGAGCCAGTGCCTAGTTCATAAAGACTCCAATAGCGAGACAGTGCCCAGTTCTAAAAGACTCCAATAGCAGGCCAACGCCATTAGACTTCAAAGACCTTGTCATCATTGGCCCCATCGTTCAATCTCCCTCTTTCTCTCTCTCGACCATCGTTCAATATTTAGTGTTTTATATCACCATATCTTAATCAAAATTTTATACATTTGGGTTTCTTTCTTTGTATCATTTTTGGTATTTTCTAGGAGTTGCGTTGGCACACCCACATTGTATTCACATAGGTGTTACTTTTTAAGTTTAGTCCCATTGACCTACTTATGTGGTCATTTGTTAGATATTAATAAAATTATCTTATCTTATTTTTATCTCATAGAATGTCTTTGGCTAAAGCTATCGTGCTATCATGGGCATATCTATGCCATCGAAGAGGGTTGCAGGGGAGTGGTCCCCCACCCTTGAACCTGCTCTTGGAGTGCATCGGGAGCGACCCCGGGAGGGAGCGAATTTCGAGAGCGTGCTCCCTAATTTTTTTCGCTCCCGACAATTTAGGAGTGATAGAGGGAGCTATTGAAGATTAGAAACAATTTTTTTTTTTGGAGTGGGGCAACCTAATGTTCAATGTTATGTTCCTAGTGTTGGAAACATTCTTCTTTATCTTTCATTTTCATCCTTTTACTTAAATTTTTAACATTACCATGAAATGGCTCAGGATGTTTGAGAGTGGTTTCAACCTCATCGGATTTCATATGCAAAAAGTAGAATTTTAGATCTCACTCAAAATTCAACCGACTTGTCATTATTTTAGGCTTTCATGATTGGGGGATTGCAATGTTTTCATTGGATTTTGTCATGTACTACAGTATGGAACTTGTATTTAATCAAGAGCACCAAGCCCTTTATGCGAGGGAGACTCCCAATAATCAAGATCCCCTAGGGTACTAGGGTATCGAACTTGTACTTAATCAAGAGCACCAAGGTCGTTCAACTATGGAGGAGGAGACTACCAGTAAAGCACGAGACAAGAAATTAGAAATTTCTTGTGGCAAGAGGGTCAAACAATAGATAATAGATTTACTTGTCTTTTCTAGTTTCTACTACTTTTTATAACTATTGACTCTTTCATATTTATTATGGTATTTTTTGTAATAATATATGACAAATTAAGTTTGAAGTTTGAATTACGAATATGATGCTTCGTAAATGCTGAAACATTTCATTTCATGTTAGATATTCTTTGTTATTATTTGGTTACTTGGTAATGCTAATGGTTACAAGTTACAAATTTTGTGATCAAAGACGATAAATGTTATATATTGAATTTTGAAGGCTTGAACTTTAAGTTCGATGAATCATGAGACTCGATATAGTTAGTTATAACTTCTAGATGATTGATGTTATATGGTTCAATCCATGTTTTTATGTTTGTTATATCTAATTCATCATTCTACATGTTTTTGTTGACATATATACATCAAAATATATAAAAATATATATTATGTAAAAATTCGTTCTTGAACCAAGAGCTTTTGAAAATGTCGCTCCCTGCTTCCACTCCTGCTCCTAAGTAACCTTGCTTAGAACTTACGCTTGGCCTCATCTTCATCCAATGGGGGGGGGGGGTTTAAACCTGTGTCTCTGTGTTAATACAAGCTTGATCACCTTGTTGCTTTCTACTAGATCACACGCGATATAGTTAGTTATAACTTCTAGATGATTGATGTTATATGGTTCAATCCATGTTTTTATGTTTGTTATATCTAATTCATCATTCTACATGTTTTTGTTGACATATATGCATCAAATATATAAAAATATATATTATGTAAAAATTCGCTCTTGAACCAGGAGCTTTTGAAAATGTTGCTCCCTGCTTCCACTCCTGCTCCTAAGTAACCTTGCTTAGAACTTACGCTTGGCCTCATCTTCATCCAATGGGGGGGGGGGTTTAAACCTGTGTCTCTGTGTTAATACAAGCTTGATCACCTTGTTGCTTTCTACTAGATCACACACTTGTTAGCTATTTACTTTTCAAATGCAATTGGATTTGCATTGGATTACATTGTGAGCTTGGATTTTTCCTCAAGTATGTTGCGATTTGCATCTCTCATGTTATTTAGTTATGCGACTTGTTGAATTGATTGGTTTGCTTGCTTGTTAGATTCTCCTTGCGCAAGGATTTTGAACTAGGTATTGGGCAGGATCCTTGCCTTATTTTAGCTTGAACAAGAGATACCCACCATCCTTGGTGCCGTTACTCATTGATGATATTTTGATTAGAGTAAAAGTTGTTGATTTGGGGTAGCATCGGATGTGCTCTAGCCATGAAATTGGTGGAGAGGCTAAAGCACATGAGATCTCCAAGACCCAGAAATTGTTTGGGGAAATTCCACCCGGTTAGAGAGATTAAAATAATTAATATTTTTAATGGATCTTAAGTCTAAACTTAAGAAAAAATATTAATGGGTATTAATATAAAACTAGGTGAGAAGGTTCTAAATGACATGGGTCAAGCCAAATCTAATCTTAGCCGTAGATTAGAGATTTAATCTTGGCCATTGAAGACTCAATAGAAAAAGTATAAGAAGAGGCTTGAGGGTCAGTTGGAGAGACACCAAGTTGATCAGTCAGTTCGATTTTATGGAGCGGGGTTTACGAAGAAAAATCGAACCAGTGGCCAGAGTTGCAGTGAGGGGCTTTGAGTGCATAGCAGAGAGGTAGAGATAGTGTTGGAAGACCAACGCAAAGGCAGACAAGGCTACACAAAGCTAGCAGGAGCGACACAAAGGGCCAAAGTGATTTGGGGTAGCATCGGATGTGCTCTAGCCATGAAATTGGTGGGGAGGCTAAAGCACATGAGATCTCCAAGACCCAGAAATTGTTTGGGGAAATTCCACCCGGTTAGAGAGATTAAAATAATTAATATTTTTAATGGATCTTAAGTCTAAACTTAAGAAAAAATATTAATGGGTATTAATATAAAACTAGGTGAGAAGGTTCTAAATGACATGGGTCAAGCCAAATCATATTAGCCGTAGATTAGAGATTTAATCTTGGCCATTGAAGACTCAATAGAAAAAGTATAAGAAGAGGCTTGAGGGTCAGTTGGAGAGACACCAAGTTGATCAGTCAGTTCGATTTTATGGAGCGGGGTTTGCGAAGAAAAATCGAACCAGTGACCAGAGTTGCAGTGAGGGGCTTTGAGTGCATAGCAGAGAGGTAGAGATAGTGTTGGAAGACCAGCGCAAAGGCAGACAAGGCTAGACAAAGCTAGCAGGAGCGACACAAAGGGCCAAAGTGATTGCATAAAGGGCTAGATAGCCTGCGTGAGTGATGTAGAGGGCAAGAGAGGCAACACAGAGCATTTGTAGGTTGACACAAAGGGTTCTAGGCTGATGCAGAGTCCAGGAGGGCTGACTTATAACCTTAGAGAGGCATTGGAGAGATTTTCGTGGAGCAGACTTGCCAAATATTTGCTTTTGAAGAGAGTTATTACCGCCAGAATGATTTCTCTGTCGGATGAGCCAGTTTGGCACCTGGTTGTACTCAAGAAAAGTTGCTTAATAATAAAACCCTCAGAATTGCTACACCGATTTTCCTAAGTTGGGTCTTTTTGGGGACGATTGTCCCAAAATACCGGGATCCCTTGTGTGTTTGTCTATTTCTTTTAGTTGATGATTTGTAGATGGTTGAGACTGCATTTGTGTTTATTTCAGTATTTATATGGTTAAATAACTTGTTCAGAGATTAAACAAGTAGGTGAAATAAACCAGATAGTGTAGGAAAATTTCTAACAGGGTAGACTTAGAAATTACTAAGTTTGATCAATCACGAGACTCAATATGTTGTATGTAAGTAACTTGTGGATGTGGTTGATGAAGATTATAACTTCTAGATGATTTTAACTTATATGGTTCAATCCATGTTTTTATGTTTTTTTATATCTAATTCATTATTCATGTTTTTGTTGTCATATATGCATCAAAATATATAAAAATATATACTATATAAAAATTCACTCCTAAATCGGGAGCTTTTGAAAATGTCGCTCCTCACTCCTGCTTCCGCCCATGCTCCCAAGTAACCTTGCCTAGAACTTACGCCTGGCCTCATTTTCATCCACTTGGGGTGTTTTAAACCTGTGTCCTTGTGTTAATACAAGCTTGATCACCTTGTTGCTTTCTGCTAGATCACACTGTTAGTTATTTACTTTTCAAATGCAATTGGATTTGCATTGGATTACATTGTGAGCTCGGCTTTTTCACAAGTATGTTGCTATTTGCATCTCTCGCGTTATTTAATTATGTGACTTGTTGAATTGATTGGTTTGCTTGCTTGTTAGATTCTCCTTGCGCAAGGTTTTCCAACTAGGTATTGGGCAGGATCCTTGCCTTATTTTAGCTTGAAGAAGAGATACCCACCATGTGCCATTACTCATTGATGATATTTTGGTTCTAATAAAAGCAATCTATGCAAGTTATCCTATAACTTCTTTTGCTAAGTTATCCTACAATATTTTTGTCAGCATGCTTTGATTGACCCTTTTATTGCCCTTGAGTTTAATTAGTTGAGCTCTCATTACTAGGGTTGTCAAGAGGTGAATGCTTGAGACTTTCTTGAACCTAAATTCGCTATCCTAGTTGTGGACTAGTTGACCAAGAATAAGCCGCTTTTGTAGCTATGAAGCACAAATTCCTCCAACATTCGAGTTTGACTTTGTCAAAGAAGAGGCATAAGACAACTCTTTTTTAAGAATTAGTTGTGGAGTTTATGACCACGAGGGATCCATAGTGTAAGTCTTATTACTGTGACATACTCAATGGGGTTGAGCCCTTTTTTGTTGAGTGCTCATTTGTGAAGGTAATTAAAGGCATAACCCCATCGTTTTCAAAGCTTTGACCTTATTGATTGTAGTCAATGTAGTGAATAGAACATTGTGTTAATTGCTATGATAAGGGTTGAAGGTTGGCATTCTATTTTTAGGAACTATCCATCTCCCTTTGGCCTATGAAGGGTTTTCATCTTTATGATCATCACATTCATATTTGATTGAGAGTATGAGGGCTTGTCTCCCTTACATCTATGGAAGTTTTGGCCTTTCTTCTTGAGCTTTCACAATTGTGACCTCTAAGCCTTAGATTGTGAACTTGTGATGGGCAAGCCTCTTCTCTTAAACACACGAAGTGTGAAAAGGTTATTGAAATTGATTCATTTCCTATTTGTGGAAAGTTACAAGTTTGCATCATTCTCGTCGTATACGATTATAAAGTTACAAGGTATAGCTTATCATTGCTCTCGGAAAGTGCTAGTGGGTGAAGTGATTGCGCACATAACTAAAGCTTGGTGAAGGGAATGAAAGGTTGTTAAGTGGTGAATCCGAAAGCATTTCGTAGGCTTGATCAGTATTAGGTCTTTGAAAGTCCAGAGTCATACCGTCAATTGCGAGATATGCTTCGTTCTAGGTGAGTATCGCTCTCACTCTTACAAATTTTACAATCATAATTGGGAGATGTTAAGGTCCAAGGAAGATTGTTTTCAAAGCATGTTCAATTGTTTTTCGACTTTGCTATCATGAATAAGGCCATAGTGCAGATTGACAAGTCCTATTCACATTGAAATGCATTAACTGGAGGTAAGGTCAATACCAAGCTTGAAATCACGTTGGGTATCCTACATTTGATATCCGCGTTTGAAGGCAATAGACCAATATCATGTCAAAACCTAAGTTCATAGGTGGTCGAGTACAAGTCCGAGTCAAAGTTTTAGAACATTGGTTGGACTTCTGTTGAATACAAAGCTTAAATTTCATTGTCATTTTGATAATTTTATATTATTGGCATGGATTTTGAGCAATATTTTCAAAATTGGATTGGTTTCAGCAAAACTGGTTTGTTTGATTGGTCTTGGGGCTGTATTGGTTTGATTGGAGGCTTCAAAATAATGATGGATTTTTTTGTACCAAATTAGCTGGTTTTGTTTGGAATTAGCCATAAATGCTAAAATCTATTTGTCCCGTACAGAATCATACAACGGGTGATGGGGACCACTTAAACTCATTAAAAAAAGTCTAATAAAAAAAGGTAACATAAACCTCACCCTAAACACCCTTCCCTTCCCCCCCCAAAAAAAAAAAATTCTATTTAAAGAGGTCTCCACCCTCCATTTCACTCTCATAATTTTGAATTTTTTTAGTGGAGTCCCTTGGGCGGATTTGGAGTATTTTTGAGTTGAGTTTCTTGAGCTAGGCAAATGGAGTTAGATTCCCATTTTTGAATCTAGTCATGTTGAGGATGTGGATGATGAGAGTTCAGATGATTCTTTCATATGATTACATTTTAGATTGTTGAGTCTAGACCTAAGTTGCACGAAACGCTGAAACATTTTGGAGTTTCTGAAACGGGTACGTTTAGAAACGTCAACTCCCAAAAATGGAAACGTCAGCAGAGAAGACAGCCTTTCATGAAGGAATGACAGTTGGTTCTGCAAGCTCTTCTTCTCAGGCAGCTAAAGTAAAGGCACTCTTATAGTGCCATGTTGCAATCTGGATCTGCACTTCCGATAGTTAAAGAAATCCCTGCCTTTAATGTTCCCTTGAGAGATGAAGCCCTCAACAGTGTAATTTTTTTTCAGATCTAGGTTTGCTTTGTAGATTTAATGGGATTTGGCTGCATCTGATTGATCTCCATAAGTGGATTTCAGATATGTGGGAACCACTTTGTCTCGAGATGTAAATATTTACCTTTTGGCTCGGGGTTTCTTCGTAGTTGTATTTGATAATATTGAGAATAGGAAGTTTATTTGTGATTTAGGAAATACTGGGCTAATAAAGAAATTGAAGTAAAATTGCTCTTAAAGCATAGCACATACCATTGTTGCCTAAAATTAACATATTCAGATCAGTATTTTGACCAAGATGTAAAGAAAATGAGTAGAAATGGGCTGTTCTCCAGAATATGCATGATTTTGTATATGTGATTATTTTATATTTGGCTCCAACCTCTGGGATGCCAAAATTTGAATGTTGTTAACATAGACAGTATCCAGTAACAGTGATTGATCTAAAAACATCACACATACAAATACATTATTGCATTACATTTGAAAAATGGGTAGGTTTACAAATTACAATAACTTAGTTTCTATGTTTGACTTAATTTATACAAGGGTGCATTTTTTTGCTGTTTTTCTATCTAAAGTAATACGTAATAGGCTGTATCTTGTGTTTATTTTTGGGTTTGTACGTATCCCACAGCTATTGAGACATTAAACATGGTATATCATGATATTTTGAAGCTTTGAACTTGTATTTTCTTGTAAATTGCCTGCTAATGCACACATGTACTGCAGCATTTTTTGGAGCAGTTTCACTTTCTTATGCACATCTTCCATCTCTACTTGTTTGATGCCACATATATATGAGAACATTGATAAGCCTACCACTGAAGTCTTGAAATACATACTTGTTTGGAATTCTTTGATCTATACCTGGTCCCATCTATTGCTTTTAAGGATATGCCCTTGGCGAGACTGTCCTTTTAACCATATTTCCAGACATGGCATGCAAGAATACACGTAAAGCTCTAAATTGTGACGTCTTAAGCATTAAGACATAGTTGTCTTGCAATGTACATTTTTGCAGTTTGGATTTACTCCGCCCATACTATAATAAGCTTATCGTTGGAGGGTTATTGATATTCTCCTAATCACAAACTTCGCATATTATGCAATTTTCCTTTAAATGAGGTGATATTTTCATTGTTGGGATTGACTGATTACTTAAACTGTATCTTATCATTGCAGAGAATTCCTTGTTTCAGATAGTGGCCACGTTTGGGCCTATGAATAAGAATAGATGTTATTTATTAGACAATGCATCTTTATTTCATATACTCAGGGCTAGCATTGAGACATGTTTGAGTTGGTTGACAGGGAAATCATATTGGCCAAAGCACAGGCAAGTTATTGTCTGGGCCATTAATAATTTCATGATATCTCCAATCAGGGCTATTATTGTGGAAGCTAGACAACATCTGTCAAATGGTAACTGTATCTACACTGACTTAACCATTAAGTTCCTATATCTTTTCATTTTTCAAGGTACAACTCTCATTGGGTCTCACAGGGATATCATATTGGCTGGGATTGTATTATATGAGTGATTTCTGGATCAGATTCTTCCTTAAACATTGGAGGTATTCATAGCACCGCCAGAATCAACAATGAATGCCCTCTATTGTTGGTCTTATTTTCCTATGTGTAAGATACAACCAAGGGGGATGGTGTGCATATTGTGTGTTGCCGTTGTGTTCTTCCTAGTTTTTGTTATTTTTCTATCTGGAGGAGTAATAATTATTGTAAGGGTTAAAGTCCATTCAACTTGCCAGTCTTGTTTAACAGACGGACATAACACCCAATCTCAAGATCCAAAATTTCTATAAGTTGTCTGTTTTGTGGGATTCTAAATAAGTATAGCCCATGCCATGATGATCACTTGCAAGGTGTTAGTACCATGCCAGCCTTGGAAGATAAGGTAATGCTTTCATTATTGGCATTTTAGGGAATATTTTTCCCGTGCATTTTTGGAGAGATGCTTTTTCTGTTAGCATACCATGATGTATTTATGAAACACATGGCACTTCGATTAGAATCAGAACTTTGTGATTCTGCTGCTAGAGATAAGTCTCATTGGTGAAGACTGTTTGAAGGCTTCTTACTTTATTCAAATATAAGTATGTACTCCTCGGAATACTATATAGGCAATTTTTAGAAGTCATCCATTATGATTGAAGACTGTGGTTATATGTGGCAGGAAATGTGAGACATCCCTGGGGACTTTTCAAAGATGAATCATTTCTGAAAGAGGAAACACCCTGTAAACTAGGGTAAGATAAAATATTTTATTAATGTCCAATGAATGACCACAAAAGTAGGTCATTGGGACTAAAGGATACATCCAGTATGAGTACAAGGGAAACTTTTGGAAACTTTTTCCACTGTATTTCTGTTCAGGTAAATGCTTCCAGGATGTTATCTAAGGAACGGTCTTATTTGTGATACTTCCTGACACACAACAATTGTAGTTTGGCATGCTGCGAAGAACAGTGGGTCATGCTGGCCTAGATGAGATATTTAATCAGGGGACATCATCAGGAAAAACCAACAAGATTGGGAAAAACATGAAAACGTACTTTGGTATATACTATACATGTAGTTATTGTTATGTACACCAATATAAAACACCTACTGAGATTCACAGTACGAATTTCACAATATGTATTTATAATTTATATTGTATTATATGTACTATGAACCAACATTTCATTTATCGTTATCGGCAATTTATTGCTGGGGGTCCAAAATTTAAATTATCAGCAACACCTGTAAACTCAGGGTAAGATAAGATAATTTTATTAATGTCCAATGAATGACCACAAAAGTAGGTCGTTGGGACTAAAGGATACATCCAGTATGAGTACAAGGGAAACTTTTGGAAACTTTTTCCACTATTTCTGTTCAGGTGAATGCTTCCAGGATGTTATCTAAGGAACGGAGGATGTTATCTAAGGAACGGTCTTATTTGTGATACTTCCTGACACACAACAATTGTAGCTTGGCAGACTGCAAGGAACAGTGGGTCATGCTGGCCCAGCTGAGATATCTAATCAGGAGACATCATCTGGAAAAACCAATAAGATTAGGAAAAACAACTTGAAAATGTACTTTGGTATATACTATACATGTAGTTATTGTTATGTACACCAATAAAGAACACCTACTGAGATTCACATTACGAATTGTACAAAATGTATTTATAATTTATATTGTATTATATGTACTATGTACCAAAGTTTCATTTATTCGTTAATTGGCAATTTATTGCTGGGGGTCCAAAATTTAAAATTATTGGCAATTATCGGGAAATTTTAAAAAATACTAAATAATCATTTTTATTTTTTATTTTTATTTTTTAAAACGGCATCAACATCAAACAAACACATTGCTACATAAATATGAAAATAAATCGATAATAGGATGAATAAGATGTCAAGCGATACATCAAACATCGATATTGAAGTATGATATTTGTCTTGAGTCATAAGATCTAACAGGATGATACAAAATCATATAAAAACAAAAATAAATGTATCTCATGAGATGAATCATGATAATGAAAACAATGGATTTCCCCTTGTTTGCTTGATGGAAAATGGTCATAGCATCCTCAACAATGTTATTAGAATTGGACCAAAAGATTGGTCGGCCAAAAAATACATAACATATTCAAATTTTGAAAAGAACAAATAATTCAAAGGTGCATATTACGAAAATATCATCAAGTGAATCAAAATAGAGATCAACGAAACCATGCTACAACAAATAGCTACATAACATCAAAATCATTGCCTATATTCGGATCCTTCTCATCAAAATCACCCTTTGAGCATTAAAATGAAATAGAAAAAGCTTAACATCCTAATCAATGATTTTGTTTGAGTGAAGTGTACATTTTTACTCGGGTCATGAATAAGGATCATGAAGGAGGAGCTCAACAGTCAATGCCACCAACATCGAGGTACATAGAGGGCTTGGTGATCTTGATTAAATATTAGTTCCATACCCTCGTACATATAGAATGTAATAGGAATGTAACATGTTGCACTCCTACCAATCCTAAAATCCTAAAAGTGGATTATGAGTGGGATATAAAAATCAACTTTCTCCATATGAAATCTAATGAGGTTGGAAACACTCTCAAACATATCGAGTCAATTAATGATAATGTTAAAAATGTAAGTAAAATGATGCATTTTCATCCTTTTACTTTAAGAATTTGATATTACCATTAACTACTAGGGTATCTATCTCATGAGATGAACCATGAGAAATGAAAACATTAAATTTCCCCTTGTTTGCTTGATGGAAATAATCAAAGTATCCTCACAACTCAATCCCCTAACTCACTTTTAAAAGATTAGGGTCAAAAGAAAAAAATGGTAATAACTTGAAACTGTCAGGAACAGAGCAATAATTTTGAAAAAACCGCGATAATTACTGCCGATATTATTGTCAAGGTTGGTTTTGGCTATATTATCACAATAAAGTGCAATGCTTCTACATACTTGGTACACTATTTAGTATTTACTAATATTTTATGGAGCCACTATCTACTTCTGAAATACATTTCAGTATGCATTATGATTAGATATGTGTGCGTGTGTATGAGACTTATGTGTGTGTTTCTGAAACTGTTTCTGTTTTCAACACTTATTCTATTTTTATGTTTTATGCAACTTTGCTGTGGTTCTACATTGGCTATTGGAGTGACCTAATCTGATGGATCATCCTGGTGACTCAGCTATCCTTCATAATTAAATTTTGTTTCCTTGATTTTGGTTTGTTAATTTGTTTCCTTGATTTTGGTTTGTTTTAGGTTCGATGTGGTTTTGTAGTGGTGTGGACTGTGAAGCAGGCTGGAAGCAAAAGTCTACCTGTTAATGAGCAAAGCCTCCTAAGCTTCCTTAATATCCTGCACCCTATCAACCTGAACCTCTTGTCAGACTCTTGTGCATTTTGGGACTTTTGTGGTTTGAACACCTGTAACCTGGTTAAATATCATGCAAGCAATCAACATATGACATATGGTGGGGTTTTAAGGGGGGTAATGACTGAGCATGGTGTTTGATCTCCAAATTGGTTGATATAATGAGATAGTTACAGTTTGGACGAAGGCTTGCCTATGTATGAAAAATAGTGGGACTTGGACAAGGGGCTTTGGGCTTCTGAGAGATAATTTTTAACCACATGATAGAATCCAGTATAAGATCCAGGGATGAATAGAGCATTCAAACCTCAGAAGATATTCTAAAAATCAGATGGATCACAGCGTACAATAAAATTGAAAATCATCATTGTGAAACTCAACCTTGACCTTGAATGATTAATAAATTCTTACAACTTCTGATTGGCAATTTATTGTATTCTGTCGAATGTATAACTACTAATTGTGTGGATTTGCTTCAATATTGCCATGTACTCTGACCTCTGCAACCTCTGGGTTTCACTGGAATTCAAGAATGAGGATAACCAATATGGCAACATGATTGCCATTTTCTAATTATTTGACATCAGAGAGATTTTGTGGTCTCCTGCAGTTAAGTGCTTTTGGAGGTGAAAATTATGAAGACCATTGTTGTTACCTGCAAAGTCTTTGGGGGTGCCATAGTAAGGCTGCTATTTACCTTCTAATGATAATCTCTTCTGGTGGGTCATTGGATACTTAGCTTGGTTTCAGTTTCTGGACCTAGTTTTGATGTCCATGTGAAGGACCAATCCTTTGTAAAGGTTATACTTTCCCTAACACTCATGGGGAGATGATAGTCTTATTTACCAAAAGATGAAACCGACTTCAGGTTGGGGCACATAAACAAGAGATGTATGAAATTTCAGAATGCAGCATTCTTACATATCTATTTTAGTTTCTTGTCCATAAAAACTGATGAATTTAGTCCTTGTTTTTCCAGCAATTGGCTTTTATAAGTATTAAGGAGTTATTTTTGGACTGAGTAATAAGACTTATTTAAAATAGTTAAATCTGCTTTTAGCTAGAACTTATAAAACTGTTCTTTCTGTTTACTTTAATACAGAGACTACACAAATCCAAACCTTCCTGTGAACCCCTCTGCTATAGATGGAGCTGGGCAGGTTTGTGCAGAGTTGATTTTATTTTATTTCCTTGGAGGAAAAGTTATCAAAGTTACTTATGTGTGCCTTTGTTGATTGACATGTTAGTTGTTAATCCAGTTTACTGTAGGACCTGATGGGAAAAGAAGGGAGCTAGAGAGTAATGTTCTTCTTGCATCCATTGAAAATATGCAATATGCAGTGACAGTTGATGTATTAAATACGGTATGCAAAATATTTTTGTCAATTATTTTCGTATAAATTTTAATTTCAGGACCAGTTGAAGGGATTGATTTATTGGTTTTTTGAATCTTAGGTATTTTCAGCTTTTGGTAGAGTTCAGAAAATTGCAATATTTGAGAAGAATGGAGGATTTCAGGCATTAATACAATATCCGGGTAATGTTTTAAAGTTTAGATCTTATCTTTTAACGTTGAAAGAATTACAATTTCAGATCTTCATTATGCTATTTTTGCATGTACATTTTGGGTGATATGGTCTTTAGTGGTTGTTTCCCAGCTTATTTTTATCCTCAAAATGTGGATTTTCAAATACTGGTTATTCGACATAGAAATGTTAAGTCAGCTCTTGATATGGTTAAATAGCTTAGAAATATAACTTATTTGAGTGATATGTGGTGTATTGTAAATTCCATGTGATTCTATTTTTTCATTCTTAAGGCTTTCATATTATGGTTGCTTTGATGCTTTTTTTTAGTATTAAAATTTCAGTATGAGGTAGTTTGTCAAAACTTTTATTTTTTCTTTTATATTTTCTGGAAATGTGTCATACATCAGATTACTGCACAGATAGACTACATCTCCATATGTTACAACCCACTTGTGAAAACCATGGTTACTAGGGAGTGCTGCAAGCACTCCGGATCCTCTGAAATCACCAGTGAAACACTGAATAGTCATTCTTCATTGATAATTAAATTGATTTAAAAATATTTTTTTGGGGTTCCAGAAACCATATGTTCCAAACCTTGCTGTCCTTTTTGCCTGTCCATCAAGTTTGTTGACAATAGTAGCGTGGAATGTCTTCTTGACATGTGCCTTAGTCAAGAAAGACCACGATCTGTCCTTATAGCATGGGTGAGTTCGAGTAGATGGATGAGTTCGTGAAGCAAGGAAATAGACTTTAGTGGTTGTTTCCCAGCTTATTTTTATCCTCAAAATGTGGATTTTCAAATACTGGTTATTCGACATAGAAATGTTAAGTCAGATCTTGATATGGTTAAATAGCTTAGAAATATAACTTATTTGAGTGATATGTGGTGTATTGTAAGTTTCCATGTGATTCTATTTTTTCACTTTTAAGGCTCATATAATGGTTGCATTGATGCTTTTTTTAGTATTAAAATTTCAGTACGAGGTAGTTTGTCAAAACTTTTATTTTTCTTTTATATTTTCTGGAAATGTGTCATACATCACATTACTGCACAGATAGACTACATCTCCATATGTTACAACCCAATTGTGAAAACCATGGTTACTAGGGAGTGCTGCAAGCCCTCCGGATCCTCTGAAATCACCAGTGAAACGCTGAATAGTCATTCTTCATTGTTAATTAAATTACTGATTTAAAAATATTTTTTGGTATTCCAGAAACCATATGTTCCAAACCTTGCTGTCCTTTGTGCCTGTCCCTCAAGTTTGTTGACAGTAGTAGCGTGGAATGTCTTCTTGACTCACGCCTTAGTCAAGAAAGACCACGATCTGTTCTTTTAGCATGGATGAGTTCGAGTAGATGGATGAGTTTGTGAAGCGAGGAAATTCACAGGCGGAGCTGGATGGAAAGTTAAGTGGACTTCCAAGTGCCAGTTTAAAATTTAGAAGAGGATGAGTGTGCGCTTCAGTTTCTAATTGAGGCAAGGACGAGTTAGAGAGTCAGTTTAACTTAGTTAACAAGTCAACTCAACTCGTGTTCTAAGTTTACACTTGCCAGATATAGCTGGTTCGAATTGCTTAAAAGGAGGACGAAAACACATCATTGTATCATTATTATATGCCCGAGTTTGTGCAAGGAGAGTTTCTTGTTGACAGTGCGTATCAAGTAGGAGCCTATATGCAGAGTTGAGAGAGAGACGTTCTTGCAGCTTTGCGCTAGGATTTATGAGGAAATTCTTAAATAATAGGGGACCAATCTGTAATAGATAATAGGAGATTTCCTGCGCTAGGAAATAGGGCAGAGGCTGCACAAGGAAGTAGGAGCTGTGATCAAAAGGTTTTGCAGGCAAGTCTAGGCTAGATCAGCAGGAGAACATCTCTGTTCTCAATAAACACATTGCTTTGTATTTGATCTATTTATTTTCTCAATAAAATTCTACAGTACGGAGAGGGTTTTCCTAAGAAAATTATTATGCTAATTGTGTGACTGTGTTCTTTATCTCTGCATTCTCATTCCGCTGCTTATCTATTGTGGAGAAATTCTGTGTCTTGGTGAAAAGAAACTAGCTTCAGATTGTTAATCATAGCAGTTGCAGTATATCGTGGAAAATCTACAAAGTTTGGGGAGTCTCTCCAGCCATCCCAAAAAATTCTTCTCCTCAAAATTGGCAAAACATAGCAATGAACTATCAAAGGTAGGTATGCTGATTAGAAGCAAAAAGGGGTGGGCTCCTTTGTTGAAGTCTGTAGCTGTGGGTTTAATAAGAACTCTGCATTCAAGGAATGAAAGATTGACATGTTTCAATTCCCCCTGGGGTAATCATCAGGAGCTCAGATTATCTGAAGCTGTCATTCAGGGAGCAGGGTAATTATTTTTGACAAATGGGGAAATATTGTTACAAGCTGGGATTATTCTAAACAGTTTTAGTGAGGCAATTTGGTATGTGCGTGTGTGTATATATATAATATATATAAATATAAAGCTTGGTTTTATCATTATAGTTTCTGTCATTGTTTATGTGGTGAACCTTGCAAGTTGCAGTATTACATTACTGCAATGATGATAATAATAATAGTCAAGGTCCCAGCCTCACCAGATGCCAAATTGACGTATGAGACCCCCTTGTTTGTGGGACAAGGGATCTCCTTTCCACAACAATTGACTGCTTAGTCTCCAGAGACGTTCATACCCTTCCCCAGTCATAAAGAAATGAAGCCTACATCTGCTAGGTGTAGGATCAGTTTGCTTGACTTCTTATGTCTGTTGAATGGGTAAATATGTCACAAATTAGGTTCAGGGTTGTTTTAGCTTGAAATATGCATTCATACAATTGGACAGTTACATTAATTTTTGGGTTCATTTTCAACTCAGGAGTCAATGCATCGGAATTGGATAGACTAAGGTAGATTACGAAACTAACTTCAGATTGTTCATCATAGCAGTTGCAGAATATTGTGGTGAAAAGAAACTAGTTTCAGATTGATAAATGTCCTGCAAACCTAACACCTGGCACTTACTTCCTAGCAGAGTTAACAGATCTACTGATTAAATACACAACTAGGTTTGTTAATACAAATAAGGAAGCAAATATAGCGATCTCAATCACATTGACACGCCAGATCCTGTTCAAACACAGTTTTTCATTAATACTCCAATTTACTTGTGCTCCCGTCTTGGGAAAATGGCCCAACTGAGAAAATATAAATGCCTTGGATCTGATCCAACAGATCTGCTTTAGATTGGTGCTCAATCTCCTTGGCGGATCTGGATCTCCATGAACCTTCTTGTACTTCCTCGGATCTGCCACTCTGGAGTATTACACTCTTTCTCTTGAGGCTAGTGCCGTTGTAGGTGTGTTTTGTCCCTATCCCTAGCCTTTCTTTTATAACTTTACATTGAGCTAAATCCCTAACCCTAATTATAACTTCAAACTGATTAATGGCCATGATTAGATCTCGCTTCACTCGAGATCAATGGTTGAGATTAAAACAAAGTCACTAAAGTAATTTACTTTACTTTCCCTAAGTTTACTTTAGCTCAATGAGCCAACATGATACTTTTGTGCTTTTGGTAGGTCTTAGGCTAAATTACAAAACAACTTGCTCACACTTGAGCAAGTGTGCTAAGGAGATCGTGGGCGACCTCTGCACACCTAGACACTTTGGCCTGTGTAAAAGTACCTTCCTGAGCTACAAACATCAACATGGCTGACAAAACAATTTCTCCTTTATTTTAGAATTGTAAATACAAGATCCGCGAATATCAGATTAACAACATAAAAAACTCTAGGGGATATACAATCACTCCTCAAACACTCCACTCTCATAATTTTAAGGTACAATGCTACATGAACACTATGGGAGCTGCTCCAACACTCAATAGCGAACTCTCTCAAAGGTCTGACATAAAATGGATTAGAAAGAAAATAATAGAAATGGGAGAATTTGAAAATTACTTACCTGAATCCCTTTGCTTGCTTGTTGCCCTCAGGTAAATAGGTGTCAGTCTGCAGGAGAAAAATAAGTACTTGAAGCTTTCTTCTTCAACATTTAACAAATTATGTGCCATGCTGGAAACCAAAACAGAACATGAACTCCATTAAGGATATCAACAAAGTGAGATATGGTAGGAGAGTTGAAAACAATAATCTGTTATCTGGAAATCTTTGTATATCATAGCAAACACTGTTTTATTTTTGAGATCACCTTTCTTTTATAAATGCCCATTACACCAAAACACATTTTTGTTCAAACCATTTTAGGGATTATTTGATCAATTCAACAGTCTGACTAATTTTAGTTCCATAAACTCCGCTTAATAATTATGGCAACTTCTTTTCTGGTTCAATGTCATCTCAGTTGATCTCCTGACCGCTCAACAAAAAACAATTAGGAGAAAGCTTATTTGATTATTTTAATATGTGTGTTCTAGTTCCATAACCTTCCCTTTGTATTAATGATGTGTGTTTAATGATTATTTGATTAGTTCTAGTTCCTTCTAAATTGTCATCTATGGGTCTTATTACCTTTTTTCTTGCAAGATAATGTGTTATTCACTTATATATATATATATATAATATAATATATATATTGCGTTTCAGCCAATGTTTCCATTTTTGGGAGGGAATGTTTCTAAAAGTATCCGTTTCAGAAACTCCGAAACATTTCAGCGTTTTGTGCAACTTAGCTTGTCATCCTCCCAATTTGGTGCCGTGATTGCTCAATACCCCCAGTAGAAAACTAGATTAAATGTTAGAAAAACGTTTACCTGACTTTTTGAGGTAGAAATCTTAAAATACATGCCGACCAATTTGTCGACTAGACGAATTTGTAACTGACATGAGCACTTGAAACTAAATCATGTTTCTTCCTAACGCAACAATAAATCTGTTGTTGAGTTTGAATGTGAATGTTCCAAAAGAATGGGAATTTGTGGATTAAAAATTGACATGAGCACTTGAAACTAAATCATGTTTCTTCCTAGTGCAACAATGCCCTAGAGGCTAAAAATGCTAAAAATGCCCTTAAAATGCTCTGCAGTGGAACTTAGCTGAATCAAGCCCTTCTGTATGGGAATTCGCTTGCACTGTACAAAAACCATATATGTCCAAAACAATGGCATTTAACTTCGATATTTTATTAAATATATTAAAATTGAAATGCGGTTAGATTTATAGCATGGAAACCTTAAATGTAACATAAACTTAAATACTTACAATAAACTTTTACCATGGATAATATTAACTTGTAAATACGCTTTGTCACAACAGCAGGGGTCAATACAATGGCTTATCAATACCACATCCAAAAAACCATAACTTATTTCACATTTGAAATATTTTATAAATATTTAATTGAATTTATTTTTATAACATTTTTTAATTAAATCTAAAAGAAGAAAGGTTATCCTTTACAGAGGGTGAATCAATATTTCTCTTCAATTAGTATATTTTTAACTTTACAGAGCATTAATTATCATTATCATCAGATGTAACAGAAACCAACAGTAAACAACACCATTCAACAATGTGCAAACATCAAGAAAATAGTCAACAAGATTTTTAGGTGGAAACTCCTCCTGGACAAAAACCAACGAATGCTTGTTAATATTTGTCTTCAATAAAATGAACATCAGTATTTTCAGCACCGAGGGAGGCTCCAACCCCCTGGTTTACAGGCTCTAACCTGTAGGACGCTCCTACACTTTGTTTACCAGCTGCAACCAGAAGGACGTTCCAATGCCCTAGTTTACAGGGTCCAACCTGAAGGATGCTCCAACACTTTGTTTACCAGCTGTAACCGGAAGGACGCTCCAATGCCCCATGCAGGGTCCAACTTGCCCTAACACCACACTGCCGCACTGAAGTGTTCCCAGGCTCAAGTCTCTGCACTGTCTTACAACCTGCAGCTACAATCTCTATGACTGTCACGACAACCTGCACAAGTTGCTTTGCTCAAGATATATATGCTCCTCTGCTTCAATAGTCAACCTGATCTCTGCAATACTGATTGTGAATATACATTGCTTCTGCTCATAATCACTGCTCAGCATGTTTCTCTGTGATACAGTTTCTGACAAGTACTATTAGCAATAACAAGTTTTCTCAACTTGTCAACCTACAACGATCCTCAACGGTACTTCTGCTCATAATACAATTTTACTCAAACAGTAAACTGTAGGCAACACAAACTTTCGCACAACACATGCTTAACTTTCGCACAACACATGCTTAAAGCAATCGTACAACGATACTAATTTTGTCACCAATAAACTTCCCTGCATCATGATACAAAAAGTGGCACATACAAGTGTAGAGGCAAATAATGTACAAGCCTGTGACAATTCTGACCCTAGCTGTACCAAACTGTCAATTATGACTCAGACACAATCATAACGTTAACTCTTCATACTTAAAGCCTCAGAACAATTCATTCAAGATCCTTGAATCACAGGCAGCAGCTGACAAGCCTATAACAACTCAAATATACAGTATTCAGTTTCTGCAATATGGACAAATAACGACAGTATATAAAAGGTTCATAGAACAACTCTGTCCCACAAGGTTCTATCACTGATCTCATTGCATCATAAACCTTCTCTATCATATATGTGTCAGATGAATGCTTCTTGATTTAATACCATGCAGCTGCCTTTTTCAGATCCTGTACTTTTAATTGCCAACATGTCACAATCAAATTAGTTTGTCACCATCACAATGATTTTCAATAGTTCAGGACAACAGCAATCATCATTCAAGCCCTTGCATCAAATGCTCGATGTTACATCGGGTCTTTGATAATTCAAACTTTTGCTGGCATCACTTCAGTGCTACAACATTTTATGATCTCAACATAACTTGTCCAACATTTCTATAACCTCAACAGTGTACTCTCATTACACAACTGATGGCCAATGTGTTGGATTATTGAACTGGACTTTCATTTGTCTGACAACCTCGCCCACATCAACTTGTGCCATCAATACGCAAACCTAAAGTTATCAAACATTCACCAATCTACTGAAAATGTTCATGCTATCCATTCAATGGAAACATGCTATCGTGACTGTAACATCCAATCTGTTCATGTGATTTAATCGATTTTACATATTCAAGCAAGAACTTCTCGTTGTCTTAAAACTTCTGGCCGGATTTTATATATTTATTGAGGGTTCTGATAGCAGGTGATGGCATGCATTTCCATCACTGTGATCTTAACAATTTTTGTTGTCTTCAATATACTTATAACGCACAGGTGTTGGCTTCCAAAATTCTACGTCCTGTCAGATATGGGCAATCTATCTCAGGTCGGGCCTTATGTGTCCACAAGTCAACAACCAGCTGTGGATCAATGCAAGTATTCCAGATGCGTTTGTTCAACACTATGATTCACCTCATGTGCATTGTGGATAGATCATGCCCAAAACATATCTCAAATAAGTGTTGTTTGAGCAAAAAGGAGCCATAAATTATTCCAGCGAAGATACCAGAGTTTATTGCTTTCATTACAGTGTTTGATATTTCATCTGGCCAACGTAATGCAAGAGGACTCAAATTCAACACAGAGATGCTTTAGGAGCCGGCTGCAGACTAGAATAATAGAGACCATACAAATTCAACCTTTGATCTGTTTCAGGACAGTGATGCTTAGGGCTTCTGAAGTGAGACTAGAATAATAGAGACCATACAAATTCAACCTTTGACCTGTTTCAGGACAGTGATGCTTAGGGCTTCTGAAGTGAGCCGAAAGCTACATTGACTGCTTCAGACTATTACTTTAGAGCCACCTTAATAAAGGCAAACGAAACCCTGATCCCAAGATAATAAAAAGAAAACCATAACCCTTCTGATCACAGAAGATTCAGAGCATCCTTCCCTTGATGTGTATTCAAATCGCACATCTTGGTGAGGGAGATAGGCCTCCTTATATAGATTTGGAAAGACCATGATGCAGAAGATTCAGAGCATCCTTCCCTTGATGTGTATTGATGTGTATTCAAATCACACATCTTGGTGAGGGAGATAGGCCTCCTTATATAGATTTGGAAAAACCATGATGAGTTTAGCCGACTTCTACTCTAGGAGGGAAATTTTAATTTGAATTTAAGTTGTGGAGCCAAATTTTCCCTCTTAATTTTTAAACCATTTAAATTTGAAATACATGACTTTTTTTCAAAGTTTTTTTGGACCATGATGGTCGTTGGACCTTTAATTTATAATTTAAATGTGACCCCTACGACAAATATCTATTAACTTAACAAAGGATCTTTCTATGATTAATGCCCTGCTGCCACATCATCACACTTTGGGGTTTTTGCCCACAAGATGGGGGGCTTCATCTTCAAATGAGCACATTTCTCAAACTGTGAAGGCTTTCTTGGCATACTGTATACCACCAGAATCGGCTCGACGAGGAGAATCCAATGATAATGATTTTGAGATCAATTTCACTGATCTTCAACCTCAAAAACAGAGCGTTCAATAACAGAGGTTGACATCACTGACAAAGTCACAACACCATTCAACAATATCTAAGCCCTCAACCCTCACTACTAAAAACATTATGTGGATACCTTGTAGAAGATTCAATCAAGATTTTAATAAAATTAAAAATGAGAATACTTTTATATATAGAGATGTCAAATTTATACAATACCAGCATAAATCCATCTTAACTCTAGATCTATCAAGCGCCAAGAGTTATCGGATCACTTTTCACTCCTCAAGAGCTATGATCTCTCTTATGATATTTCTCCACATAGGGAAGCCTCTGAGACATGTTCCCCAAGAAATTTTAATCATCATTGGTTGTTTTTTTTCATGATAATGAAATGCATATATTGAATTGGATTTTTTTTCCGCACTTGTTTTTCCGAACTGAATTCATATATGGCAACTGTGCTTAAAATTGCATCTTTGAGCATTTAGAGTCACAGGAGGTACAGGTAATTGATTTTTGCCATGTGATACAAAGGATGTAAATATCTTTATATGAAACCTCGGATGAATTGTACCTTCACTATATTTCATGATTTTGTTGCATTTTTTCCGAAGGTTTACTGTTGTAATTTTAGTTTGAAATTATGGATGACTTTCCTACTCTTTGGGTTTCATACATGATTTAATTAGTAATTTTCTTGGAGGCTAATATAACATTCGTACTATTTCAGATATTGCCACCGCTGTCATAGCCAAAGAAGCATTAGAAGGGCATTGCATATATGATGGAGGCTTTTGTAAACTTCATCTATCTTATTCTCGTCATACCGACCTCAATGTAAAGGTAATCCTGGGTTTCCAAATTTCTTTTGATTTTATGGGGTAAATGCTATCCTTGAATAGTGTTGGAGGAAAATTCTTATAAACTATAACATCATGTGCAGGGTAATAATGACCGAAGTAGAGACTACACAATTCCAGCATCCGGGATGATTCAAGCTCAGCCGCCTTCTCTTACAGGAGCTGCTCCAGCTACAGTTGGTGGATGGCAAGGTCCCCCATCTACCCCAATAATGTACTCTGGAAATGAATTCATGGGCAGCCCTTGCCCACCACAGCCAGGAAGCGTCCCTAGGCCTCAGCATTTGCAAGTATGGGAGTATGGTCAATCACAGATAGCTTCTCAAACACCAGGACCTAATGCTTTCTCATCTCCGGCGTACGCAGGGCAAAGTTCTCTTATCAGCCCTCCCATGCCAACTCCTCCAGGTCTTGTAGCAAGCAGTATGGGAACCAGTAACTTGCAATCTTCTAATCATAGTCCTCATATTGGCCAGCCTCAAATGCCTTACTATGGCCATCAACCAATGCAAATGCAAATGCCTGGAGGGCTTCCTCCAGTAAGTGGTGGCACCCCTGCTTATCAAATGTAATTGTTAGAATTGTGAAATTTCTATATTAATTTGTGAGCAACTATATTGCATCTTTCCCAATGGAAGCATGCCATGCCTTGTGCCCTTAATATTTCTTATGGGTGTATTTGACGAATTTGAGTTTAATTCTCTTGGTCACAAGCTTATGTTTCCTCATGAAGCGTTTCACCCCATGCTTCAAATTTGTTTGTTTTCCCTTTTTCCAAAATACAAAACATTATGTGCATAAAAATTTGGCTCAAATTTTACTTATTTTTAGGGAAAATCTGGAGAACGCTTCTATTGTTTCAACATTTTTCTTTGTGTGAAAACTGTAGGCCAGTGGCATTTGTTACGAACCTCAAGAAATTTATAGTTTTAAATAACGAAGGCAACTTGCATTGAAATTTGTGTGTTTCCGGAGAGGTAATTGTCATGTATGGTTTGAGACACTGCTAATAGTGCTAATGGTATTATTTAGTAATGTCTAGATACACACTTGTTGAAACTCGTTTTTATATTCCATTGGCACCTATTAGTTTAAAATGGAATAACAAAAATTGAGTATTTTCTCAACAAAACTAATGGCTGCAGAGATTAAAATCTTATTATATGCTAAGATGCATTTGTGGGATAGGGTCATGAATCTCACAAGATATATATGTATAGAGGTTAGTCGATTACCGAGATCTGGACATCTAGGGAGATTCCAAGTGTTATGATTATAAAGGGAAATATTAATCTCACAAGATATATATGTATAGAGGTTAGTCGATTACCGAGAACTGGACATCTAGGGAGATTCCAAGTGTTATGATTATAAAGGGAAATATTGATACGGCCCTGACCGGCAGAAGAGATTATATGTTTGTTTGGAGGTTAATCGTTTGCACTTGATTACAGAGTAATGGACTTTAGGGAGATTTCAAGAGGTATGTTTGTAAAAGGAAATGTTGATATTTGCTGTCAACACTCTTGTTGGATTTATCGACTTATTCTGGCTTTAAAATGCATATGTGCTTCGTAATTTAATCTATTCTATGCTTTAATAGACTTTAATCTTAAATTGAAATTATAAAGTCACGAAACCAACGTGTTAGATTTCCGTTTGTTCAAAAAACGAGGATTTTAGAGAGGCTTCCAATCATCAAGGCAAGAATTGTATGGGCATTTCACAGATGTATTATATATGGAATAAAAAGTGCGTTGCATTGTGTGGTTTAGTTTTCCAATCTCTCTCCCGTTATTGATATAACACCTGAAGATTTACGTGTCATGGCTCGATTTTGCCAATAGCAAAATGTGGCTATATACATTTTTGTCACTCCATGTCTTTGTAAAAAATTGCATTGTATGGAATAATTTATTTGATATATTATGAGGTAAAGCAAAAAGGAAAATGAAAGTATGCCAAGAAATGCCACCGGTAGCAATTATGAAACTGGATTGCAAACACAGTTGTTAGGTTTGAGCTATATACTTTTTGGAGGAAATGCTTGGCGTGACAGTACGAGCTCATTGGAAGTGTCAGGTTCAGGTAGAGTGCGCATAGTAGTTATAGAGAGTATAAGCTGGGGTAGCACTATGGTGCCCCTCCGATTTTTTTTCCTATAGGTAATCATTTCCTGAAATGATTACCAATTCTGGATTCCCGAAGAAAATCAATCTTAATTGCTTGTGCAATGGAGGTTTTGACTTGAAAAATTGAAAGAGTGAATTGTTTCTCTAGTGCTTGAATGAGTAAAATGTGTTTGCTTTTATTTTATCAATGTATTTTCCTCTTTAAAGAAGCTGCAAACTGGTGATTGAAGTGTGTTTGTGCAGTAAAAGCCTTGCATATTATATTCATGTGGGCTAGCCGTAAGTAGGCTTCTTGTGAATAACTAGTGTTGAGGTGATATTGGTTTTGGAGGTTGGAGGATGCTTGTCGTCTTTGATGTTTATTTTTTAATAAAAATTCTAATCTTGCGATTCCTACTAAGGTTTTGCAAGAACACTAGGATAGACGATAAGATATGATGGATAGGTGATACGAAGTAGAGTATGTTGTAATTTCAAACATTCAACACATCCATATCCCAATGAGTCAACATTGAAACAATATGTCAGAGCATATAAAATCAAAATCAGGGAGACAAGGTGTGGAGAATAGAGTTATCTAAACTAAAATAATATGTCAGCAGAATACAAATCACGAATTGGTACATCTATTTTCTTATCTTTGTTTTTGGTGTTTGTAGCGGTTGAAAGCTAGTTATACACTTATATAACTACTATGGAGTGTGGATTACGGTTTTATTGTTCCCCTTTTTGGCAATACAATCGACTAGCTCCTCCATATGAACATAGGAACATGCATTGATGTAGCACGCTCTTTGGTTGTTGATTTCGACGTATTGTTTTTGGACCCCTTTCACTCACTGCCAATTATCAATCAATTCACAATTTATTGAAATCATTCATTATTTATTGTGGTTCAGTTTTCATTCATCTGGTTCAATTTTCCATCTGTGATTTTTGACCCAAGCCTATCAACTCTGCAAAGTTGCAAGTCCCAATAGAATTGAAATTTTGTGACCCTGACCCAGATTCATTGTTACCCATACATCATATAAAATTCTCCTTCCATGGATCTGAGTGCACCCAACTTCTACCTAATGCGGGTTTCAACTTGTGTTGTGCACTATATTCACCTGTTTATAGACAGCATCACATCTATTATACCTGGGTGGACCAAATCCTAGTTTCTTCAACATTTGTTTGTGCCAGTTATCTATTACCTTATCAAAATAGTTCACTTTGTCATTTTCTGTTGACATTGCTATCTATATGGTTGGACAGAAAACATTAGCCATATCCCCTCGCACCAGTTGTATTGTTCTGTGGAATAATCTCTGTTATCTATATGGTTGGACAGAAAACATTAGCCATATCCCCTCACACTAGTTGTATTGTTCTGCGGAATAATCTCTGTTTTGCTTGCCACAAGTTGAAATTGCATATGATATACAAGTCTCACAAGTAATCTAAGCATGCCTAGATTGGATGGGCAACCAACTGCTCCAATTGCACATGTTAGTTTCTGATAATTGTCAAAATAACGATAGATTGGATTGGAACCCTCTCAAACCTTAAGAGCAACTTGCAGCAAATGGATAAGAATTTATAGCACAGATTTTCGACATAAATGTAAAATTCAAAATAATAAAATAATGATAGTGAAAAAATGCACACAAACCTTTTTTGTTAAATATATTTTATTTTGATGGTTTTTTTTTTCGTCTTTATTTTTGAAAATGAATTACATAGAAGCATGGAAACAACACTGACCCTAAAACGAGGAATACAATTGAGTAACAACTGCCTTATTTTTGAAAATGAATTATATAGAAGCATGGAAACAACACTGACCCTAAAATGAGGAATACAATTGAGTAAAAACTGCCTTAAAGCACAGAGTGCAATCCTGAGATTTCTTTACATATTCGATATATGGATGGAAATTGCTAATTACATAGATAATGTAACCAACAACATTTTCCACTTGGGAGTTATATTAACAAAGGTTGAATCCTTCCCTTGCCCCTACACGTATATATCTTTCCATCCACTGCCTTAATTAAAAGTATATCATATTACCCTAAGTCCAAACATATAATTATCTCACTGGTTACTACCACCTCTTTGTAATGGAATTCACGTTGATATGCTTTGCCATAGATGAAGTTTGAGATTCTTTAAGAAAGCAATGACACTTAGATTGTACAATAAGTAAGCTTTTTAGCATGAGCCGATGCTTACATCCAATATCTCTGCGTAACTGTTGCAATTAAACAATTTCCACTGAAGCCTTTTATGCTGCAGTGTACTTTGCTTCAACTCTAGGATGGGAAACCACTTATTACCTCTTACTCTAACATAACACCTTAAACAATATCATATGTCCGGTTAGCATCGAGAAAGCCATGCATTTGAAGCTTTTGTTTCCATCTCCTTGAAAGAACATAGCAATCATTTACACATTGTAGGTACTTAAAGATGTCTTGACCACTGCATAATGATCTCTATATGACTTGCATTTTACCAACTAAAAATTCCCACTCCATGTGAAATATCAGGCCTTGTGCATACCATTGCATAAATAAGGCTACCAATAATACTAGCTTATGGTACTTTGGCCATCTCCTTTTCCTTTTGATTTCTCTTAGGACTCATGGCAAGGACTCGAACCCTTACATTCATTAAACAACATTATTTAAGCTAGGTTGAAGTCACTTTCTTTCTTGTGATCCCAAAAACTTGCTCGACTGAATTTGCCACCCAACTAATTATGAACAACCTATCTAGCTTCCTAGCCCTAGGGGACCTCCATAGGCTTCCTAGCCCCCTCTGTGCCCAAGTCTAGAACTATAACAAACCACTAGGTGCTCAACACCTCCGTCAAGCTCAACAAACTGTAACAACTTCATCTAAAATTCTTCTCAATTTCCTCAACTTCCTTCTCCTCCCCCTAGAATTCCAAACAAAACCCAAGACGATCAAGTGAGTCCCGCAGTTCTTTGCCCGCCTACATTATCTCTCCCCGTTCTCCAAAAATTATTAAAGGTTCACTTATCAAGTCATAAAGTCTATCAATTGACATCCTTGCTTCCCATAAAGCTTCACTTGCGGAGTCACAAAGTTTCAGATTCCCCGTTTACAAGAAAGACAAGACAATAACCCCCTAAATAATAATAATTAATACACAATAAAATAAACAAAATAATGTTAGTGATTTAGTTAAAATCAAGAAGTTGAGTGAGGACCTAATTTAATTTATGATTAAATTAATCATAAAGTTACACTTAAAAGTCTACAACATTAATTAATCTTTAATCAAGCTTAAGGGCTAATCATAAGGTTAATCAAAAGGTTACAAAGTGTTCTTGAACGACACTCCCGTGCTACGCTCTCTTGCTGAAACTGCGTCCAAACCTTTCCTCTGTTCCCTTCTCCCATGGCCCCTCCGGAGTCTGATCCAGAGGGGGGTCGCTTAGTTGTTATGCACTCACCCCCCCTCCCTCCCCGCCCCCCCGACGCTGCTGCTTTGGCCTTTGCCAGTCTCATTTCCTCCCTTGGTGCCCCTCAAGATTGACTTGTTATCTCCAAGTTTGTAAAGAAACTAGAGGACATTCCTGAAATCGTTTTGCCTCCTGCAATGCCTCGAAGAGCTGCTCTATCTCTGTCTAAGAGGGGATTGGTTAGACAAATCACGGACCTTTGGCCCTCTCCAAAAACAATGCAAAAATGGGTAGAAAGAAACTGGGCTTCCTCACTTCATATTTTGAATCTGGAGAAGATAGAGATTTTATTTTAAAAAATGGGCCATATTTCATGGATAGTAGAGGCTTATACATGAAAAGATACATCAGAGTTCGACCCCGAACTTGATGTCCCCAATGCTGTTACTATATGGTTTATGTTAGGGTCAATAGCTTTGTATTTGTCGAGTGTCTACATTTTACTTAATGGTTAGTTTGAATAAAGTCGAACTTAATGTCATAGATGCTATCATAAGTTTGAGTGTCACTATCCAGAATATCGCCATGGGTGTAGTCATCAAGAGGGATGGTCGAAAACATGAAGTTGTTTTGAGTTATAACCTACATTCTACATTCCCTAAGCATTATAACCTACATTATACATTCCCCTTTTCCCATTCCATATGTTCTAAATCCCCTAAACTTCTCCTCTATATATCGAATCATTCTTCACCCCTAAACAAGAAATCATCACAACTCCCTTTTTCATTTTCATGTTCAAGAGCTATGATTACACATTTAAAATGGCATTATCCATATCATTCTCTCATCACTCCAAATCCTTTGATAAATCATACCTCCTAATGATTATAAGGTCCAATTTTTTATGTTTTCCAAAAGAAGGCGTTCTATGACATCACACAACAAGACAAAGAACATGGGGTAATTCAAATGGTTATGCCATCTTAATATTATGCACTGTACATTCACTATGTTAATACCATCCACACAGGAAATCACAGGTCGATCTCTAGTTAGCAGTTGGCAAGAAATCAGGTCACACTCACTGTGGGAATCCGCTGCAAAATACTCCGTTTTAGTCACCATTTTGCAGCAGAACGATTTATGACCACATAGAGGAGAATTTTGGGAAACTGAAAGAGATTTTTCACATGTGTAATAGATCGAGAGTTCGAATGCATATTCAAAGTTCATTTTTCGCAATTTGTAAATTTCGTGTTTTAAGTCATTGTTTTGCAGAGCATTTTCTGAGAAGCTGGGGAAGAATTTGGAGACACTGAGAGAGATTTATTTTCAAAAAAATGTCATCTACATTAAAATCCTTCAGTTTTTACACAAGGATTAATGTTTGGGAGATATACCCAAAACATTGGCCCGCTGTACAGGCGCTACGCAATCGCTACACAGTTGTTGCGCAGACCTTTTCTACAGATTTGCACGAGCATTAGGAAATTGCCAACTGTCAGAGTTTAAAGGGGTGAACATGTAACAGAGGTGGTAGCCAACTCAGACCATCAGTTGCCAACCACATGCCATTTTTGAAAGGAAAAAGTGCCAACATAGTTGTTGCCTAGCTGCGACGCAGTTATTGCATAGTCAACGGCCAACTGTCCTTTTTGCTTTTTTTATTCCATGACGATATATTTCGAAGATAGGCTTGCTTTCATAGAGATTTAGTGTTTTTTGTATTAAGATAAAATCATGAACACTTTTATGCTTTTTTGTTTTATCAGTTGAGGAAAAAGACTTAGACATCAAAAGATTTCCTCTCTTTTTGGTTTTAGTTCGATCCACTGTTTGAATCAATGGTGCAATGTATTTGGACACTTATTATTTCTTTTCGTAGGTCTATTTAAACTGGAAAATACAGATAGAACATGTTGTTGTTGGTTCGACATTATTTTGAGCTATTGTAGACTCATGTATGATGTGATCTTTATTAGTGAATATGCTTGATGTTGAAGTTATTCCATTTAACATTATAAAGATTATTGTGGTATGATGCCTCAAAATTGTCATTATCTAGTGTATCTGTGACCTTATTCATGTTTTCTTCTTAGTCTTCTTTAAAGGTGTAATGGAGCAACTACATTAGAATTAATCTTGTATGCTCTTGTTTAGCTGTACCAAATATCTCAGTTGCAAATGGAATGTTTATGCCTTTAAATGTTTTGTTCCTTCCTCTTGATATTCATTGCAGTAACAAAATTTCATTTGTTTTGTTATTGTGGATGAGCGTTTTAGTTTTCATCTTCCACTACACTACAAACGGTTTTCCTATTTCGAAGTGTGTACTAGTCAAGCCTTTGTGTATGAAACTGGTTGGAAAATGCATAAGCACGATGAACCAGTAAAGTCACGATCACGTGCATCAATTATCTAAAAATACTTTTTAGATCTAGTCTCTGTTAGAATTTGTGCTCTAAATTTTTTTATCTTTGAGTTTTCTGAGTGAGAGAGCCCCCTCCGGTTGGAGAAGACCCGTCTCTCAACCAATAGAGGTTTGTGGTTACCTTTGTGACCCTTTTCCTTCAGCCTAAAAGGAATCATGGAGTGCTAACATGTTCATCTCCCTCACCTTCCTCTTCATTGTTGGGGAGATGAAGTTGTCAAAGCAATAGGCATTGCATTCAGAAAATACATAGACCGAAGTGAGAAAAAAGATAATATGCATACCCATGCTCAAATCTGTGTGGAAGTTGATTAGGGAAAGGGGCTACCAAAAGCAGTGAAGATCAAGATAGACAATTGGGCTTACATACAACAACTGGACTATGGGCAACTTCCTTTTAAATGCAAGGTATGTCACGAATACGATCATTTTGCAAATAAATATCCAAAGAAAGTAGAAGAAGCAACTGAAACTCGAGAACCTCATTGGGAAATTGTCAAACGATTTTTTTTTTGGAAATAAGCCTTCAAAGCCTCCAAACTCCTCTTTAGTTCCCCCTCTGCGCACTGAACCCCCTTCCTCCTCTTCTCCCTCTTAGCCTCCTGATTTCAATCCCTTTGCTTCTCTAGCTCCCCCCTTCTTGACCTTCCGTATGCTAGAGATGATATCTTGCCTATTCTCCTTGAAATCTTTGTTTCCTTGCTTGCCTCCCCTTCTGCTTCATCCCCTCTTCCTCCCTTCTCCCTCACCCTATCTCCCCTAGTCCTCTCTCGAGCCCTCTATCTCCCTCTTTTGAAAGGATTCTCACAAGAAACTAATCCAAGGAATCATTTTTTTCCATCAGATAGCTACAAGAAGTTAGGAAGGAAATCAAATAAGAAAATAAGTTATGAAGCAACATTAAAAGAAATGGCCATGGGAACTCAAAAACCAATGGAGACATATATAGAAAAATGTGTCCGAAGCAAGGAAAAACTAACTCACGTAGTTCGAGGGAAATGTCCCTCTACACCAACCCATAGTAAATAATGAACCTGGTCTCCTGGAATTGTAGAGGTCTTAGCCATCCTTCGAAAGTCAATGCTACAAAGACCTTGTTAGAACAGAAAGTCCTGATATCTTCCTATTTCAGGAGACTTAGTCATCTGAACAAGAAATGAATCAGATAACCCAAAAAATAAAGCACTATGAAAGAATAACAATAAATGCAATAGGTGCATCTGGAGGCATTTGCACAATGTGGAAACAATCCTCTTGGGATCTTATTTTTATAATTAAAGAGCAACACTAGTTAAAGACCTAAATCAGAAATAAAATCTCTGGATGCCAAACCATCGTATTCAATATCTATGCTCCCTCTCATTTTAGAGACAAGGATTAATGTTGGCATTCAACAACGTAAACTTTGAAAAATGAACTGACACTGTTACCCGTTTTGTAGAGATAGCAAAAAAGTGACCCGATTTTGAAAATGGGTGATGCAGAATACACATGTTTATTTTAGAGCAAAGTTTTTGGCACTATAATTTTTTTTTATGTACGTCGCATTTTAGAATGGTAGTGATTTTGATGTTGATTTAAAAAAGTGGTAATTCTAGACCATGCCATTTTTTTAAAAGGTTTTTTTTGGTTAAATGACTCTATTTATAGTTAATTATACATTCTATTTTAATAGTTATAGTTTTTATGTATTTATTTAATTGTTAATCTCTTTTAACAACCAATTAAATTAAATTATTTATATATTTATTGAGTCCCTTATTACAACTAACTTCCTAAATAATTTATATATTTTCGAGGTTAGGACCTTAGTCCATTTTAGCAGTTGGCCTAGCTAGCTGTTGGAGGCTCTGCTCAAGCTATTTAACATGCAAAGCTGGATCTGGTTCTTCAACTTGTCTTGACGTATGAACCACACTGGATGGTTCTAAACATGTTGTCAAATGATAGATCTTGTGATTTACCCCGAAAAATCTCTCATAAAACTGATATCGACATAAGCCTCAACTCAATAATGTATGAAAAATAAATAATTATTTTGTAAATTTAATAACTTTGGAATTGGTCTTTCTTCTTCATATTTTCTTGTTTTTATTTTTTATTTTTTGTAGTAAGGTTTTTATTGTTTTGCATATTTAAAGAGGAAGGTCAATATTTTGCATTTTTATATTCTACATATTTATATATCATTAATTAAATTTTCAATCCACATGAAATAATTGTCTTTAAAAAACATATACAAAAAAGACAAAAATGAAAAATAAAAAAATGTTAATTTTTTTTATCTCATAAACCATAAAAGAATTTG